>JACATO010001417.1:0-267049 GCA_018389105.1 Nautilus pompilius | reverse complement strand
CTCACCCCAGACCCTGTCTCGTGCCTCGATGAAGGTTTTTTTTTTATTTTATAAAGCGCTGTTACACGTTGATACGGGAAATATAACACCGGTTATATTGGTGGGAAACCTGTAAACACCTATGACGACGAATGGTTTGCCTGACCAATGCCGGTAGCTTAAAGAATTATCAGACTCATTTATTGAATATTCCTTGTTTAATTACAGCGGAAGTCCTTTTATCCGACTTCCAGTTAACCAATTATTCCAATTAACCAACTTTTGGGTTTTATGTCCCGGTCGGATAAAACAGAAAACGTCCAGTTTTCCGAACTCGCCCCCAGCCACGTGGGGACGAGTTCGAAATTCGCCACAATGCGCACGTTAGTTTGCCAGCTGCTCGAACGACGGCTTCACCTCCATTGTTTTGTTTTGGTGAGCGAAGGCGAGGTGGGTTCACGTCGCCATAGTCAAGTTTTGAATTTTATGAGCCCCCTTTTTACTCATAAATATTGCCCCCACCCCCCCCGAAAGTAAAACTATGAATAAGGTCACAGTGTCTAGTGTGTGCTGAGCATTAAGCAGAAATAAGCATAATTAAGCGTGGGTGCCCTAGACCGAATCCGACGAAGTGCCACGGACCCCAGTAAATACGGGGTCTGGCGATGTTGAATGAGTTTGTGTAGCACGTACAAGGTCTATACACACCGTACACAGTGTAGTATACCCATATATTCATTCTGAAGTTGTTTGGATTGTTAAATTAGGTGGTTACCGAGATCTTAAACTGGACCCCAAGCCTGACCTTCACCATAAAGAACGCAGGGTGATTTTGAGGGTCAATTTTTTTTTTTTTTAAGTGCGTCTTATATGCTGCAAAATGCGGTAAACCAATAAAGTTACTTACATCGAAGAGCCCAGAGTTCCCTTTTGAACAACGAAGAGATAAAGAATGCCGTGTAGTTGCAGCAGGCCATGGATATTGTCAAATTCAGTTCGTAGAGGTTGGAGCACAAGTCAGAGGGGTCAATCGTCTCGACCTTTTTATAAACGTTTTCTTGAAATCGTAAGAGGCTTCTAGAAATTTCTTTCTTGAATTCAACTTCCTCCGGTTTTGAATTGGACAGATGAGCATGGGCCAGTAACAGGCGCTGTTCGTAAGGTACGACCTGAGCTCTGATCAAGGAATGCATCGGTGACAAAACCATCACCACAGTGAATATGAGCGTGAGGAAACTCTTCATGTCTACAGAAACCATGGATAATCAACGCTTACTCCAGAAGAAGCGAGCTACTTATAGACAAGAGCTGTTTTTAGAACGAGATAAGGCATCGAGAAAGTGAATCGTTTTAATGCACCTAGACTCCATCGGTATCTGATTTACCGCGGGCATTGTGGTGTCGATTCAAACACGTGCTACTGTGTATTCTGAGTGTGGGCGAAAGAAAGGATGCGAATCCGCTATACAGCAGTAACTAATAACAAGGCACTCACAGAAGACTCGCACTGTCTTAAACACAGTATATTTAGAAAGCCAGAAGAGCAGGGAGTTTAAAAACTATATAAAGTTCCTCTTACAGAAAATAGAGGGACTAATCTATTCTTGAGATTATTTATACTGTCTGTTTTCACTCTCCGATTTAGTCAATCATTCGAAGCTGTGACAATCTGATTACTAAGTATCACTTTCTAATGTCTAATTTTGAAACTTTTATCCTATAGTGGCAGATGATGTACCCATAGTATTAAAAATTGTATCTAATTATATCTTTACCAGAAATAAATTTGTAAACTTCAATCATGTCTCCGTAGGATTGGCTGTAGGCTAAAAGTGGTAATTCAAGCCTCTCTAGTCAATTTATCCACAGTTATGGACACTTCTAATCATTCGACTAAATCATCCTTGAATATTCTCCAATCTGTCAACATCCTTTGCATACTGTAGGCTCCATGCTTGAGCTGCTTACTCTGAAAGACGTCTTACTAATGATTTATATAGCGCTATCTACTAATACCTCTTCAGGAGCTGAGTTTTTAGGAACATCTATGAAATCTGTGGAGATGTTTCCAGTTCTGATTTTGATCGCTCTCAGAAAGTAAGAGGCGATCGACTCTAAGTGGGTTTTTAAGAGTTGCATTTTAGCATTTTTAATAGAAATTCTCCGTCGTTTTCTCTCGTGATTGTATGTTTCTAGTGTACTGTATAGAAATTTGAATCAAGCTTTCTCCACTAACCATGCTTATTTGTTCTTTAATAACTCTCAGACAACCCAAAAGACCGTATTCACTTGCTATTTCTGCCACATTAAATGCGAAGAGTGGCAGATACTGCTTTGTGAAAATAGTCTCTTTAAGCAGATGCAAGATAAACAACGATAATTAATTATGGAGATAAATACCTTTTGTTCTAACCTCTGTTTACCTTAATGTTATCGTTGATTGAATAATAGTATAGTGCGACAAAAGAGGTAGATTTATATTTTAAGGACATATTTTTCATTCCAAAAACTTTCACAGACAACCCTCACACACACGCGAGGTTTACAAAACTCTATTAAAGAATTAACCATTCGAAAAGTAGACCGCGCTGATACTGAGAGAGTAATACAAAATAAAACCTTTCTTATTCGAACTTCATTTGACAGCTGTTTCCAATATTTTGAACCACGTAAGCATGGAATCGACCTTGTATTTTTCTTTTTTTTTCTTGCTTTTGGCGATCCTTATCTGCCGATAACCGTCTCTTTATTTAAATTGCAAATACAGCAAATTATCGACAAAGGAATTCATATAGACAATAATAAGTATAGATCAGATAAGATTCTAGGCCCTCAAGTATTTTTGAATTAACAGATAACTGTATTTATTTAATATATTTACTATACTCTGTTGCAGCCCATTATTCTATCCCCACGTTTATTATTGCATGCCAAATTTGAAATAGGAAAAAATCGAAAGATCCACGTTAGAGGCAGAATAATTTGAAAGAGTTAGCAAGGCGTTTTTAAATAGAAATATACATAAGATCTTTCTCTTCTTGAAGATCTAAGGAAATGCCAAATCAGTGTGGACTTGTGCAATGTAATAGCAGTGGATTTTGTCAGCGACAAGAAAAATGAACATACATTTGAACAATTTTTTTAAATTTTTCTCTGGCAACGAAAAAATAGCCATTAAGGACAGGTGAAGAGCAAAATGGAGGCTCTGTTCGCTGTCTTCAAGGCTTTCGAATAAGTTGAGTAAAGTTCTAAGATACCTATTTGTAAAATAAACCGAAATTCGCCAATAAAAGCTGTCAAAAAAGTGCTTCTTTCTAGAATGTCGAAAACATGCCATTAAAAATCGTATAAAAGCACAAATGCAGCGGTAAAAATGATCTAACGTAGAAATAGCCTTTTTAATGCTTAACTTTCGTAATAGTTCGCAGTTTCCTTCTTCTCTGAACTTCATTTTAAAATTCACTCAAAGATATGAGTAGATGATGGGAGTGTGATGCGTGTTTTTGTTGGAGACGCACCGAAGCAGCGAAAAGGTTTGTCGAGATTTCTTCTTCCGTGTCTCCCAGACCAGTGCACAAGGCAAAAACCCGACTGGAATCGTCTTCTGTAACCAGTCCTCGTTACAAGATCAAATTGTTATCCTGACGCGTGACCTTTCCCACAGTAGCTGGACATTGAAACCAGCCACAGTGATACAATGCAGCGGGAAGCCCTACTTCATCTTTATATGGTGCCCGGAGGGAACCTATGCGACTAGATGGGGAAGAAGAATGAGAAGGACCCCGGCTGGCCAGGTATGTCATAACCGAACCGTTCCAAATCAGAATTCGAACCCGGGCCATTAACCTTAACACTCCAGCGAATTCGCTACCTTGCTGACTTTGCCTGGATTTAGGGGTGGGAATAAAGGGCTTAGGGTAAGACAGCAGAAAGAAAATTAGCATTATAGATCAGTAGCCGATACTGCAGAACTTACATTATATCGGTATTTTTTATATTTCGGAATCATTAAGCAGTGTATGAGAGAGGAGGATAATTTTAAATAGTATATTGTTGTAATAAAAATCCATTGTATAAAAATAAACATAAAAGGTATAGACAAGTAGAAACCTTTTCGATTATGTCCATACTTACTTACAGCTGCTCTTCCATGATAATTTGGTGAGCTGTTTCTACTATTACATTATGTTTGTTTAATGTGGAAAACGGAAAATCAAACAAGCATTGGAGTGAAATCCTTTAGTACCCTACAGACTGGCCGTCTGTAGCACAGGTACCCCTCGCATCCTCTCACTGAATCAACGAAATGTTTCTTTCACGGTCTAGTTCAGGTTTCCCTCCAAATACAAGTGAGAACTTCCTTTAATTATATTGGCTAGACGTGGTCGAATTGTTTTGAGCTGAAACCCCAGATGATTTCTTCTGGTGTTCGATCGGCGTCATCTCAGGGCATTGAATACCTTACTTTAATTCCATTTTCCTGCGGACTCAAGAGAGGTGTCCGCATGTATCGCCATCTCCAAAACCTATGCCCATCAGAATTACGCATACCTTGTTGGTTAGATGTTAGGAAATCTGTCATTAAAATGACAATGTACAAGACAGGCTGAGAGATATTTCAACAACATCAATTCTATCTTTCCAGTATACTAGATTGCAGTCCAAATGATGACATTCATTTCACCATTCTTTAATGTAAGCTACCAGGCTTTGTTACAGCTATGGCCAGAGGTTATGCATCATCCTAGAATTTCCTGATTGCCGTTGATAATGTCGCATGAAAACCGCTTAATCTGCACAATAACGTCACCGTGACGCATTGAAATGCGTACCACTCTGTAGTCTTCTTTCATACTTAATAGGAAAATAAAGGCTATTGTGCAAGCTGGCAATGTGAAATTTAACACAAGAACACGTGATTTTCGATATAAATCATAACAACTGCACAGCAGCAAGCTATACAAGAAGCATTTGAGGATATATATATATATAGTTATATACTGGGTAATGGAAAACGTCTGGCCATAGCTGTAGGCATTTTCCAAATCTAGGTGGACGTGAATTGCTGAAACCTGTATTTAACAGAGAAGAGTACACCGCCAATATTCTAGAACTTTGCCAGACATGTTCTTTGACCAGTTGTTTCGACGAGTTTATTCCTTTTAGACCAAAAATAATTTCTTATGCGCTACGCGTCCTCTGCAGCAAAGTCGGTGGAGATGATATCAGACTATTCCTTGACTAATTTCTGCTGTATTCCCGATGTCACCAACAGAATCTTTCTGTTAAGTTCAGACGTGGCGAATAATAACGCATTCTTCCCCTTTAGGTCGCTTTGAGGCGGGGGTAGTATTCAATGTTTGTTGGACATCGGGATGATGTTGGCCCAGGGATCCACAAGAAATGTGGAAATCTTTGTTATCGTGGGATACTTTTGTTTTCGTGATGATGACGATGATGACGATAGTCCACACTGGTTGGGTATTCACCTACATGTTCAGTATATACATAATTCTTTTAGCCAAATACACTTATTAAAGGATTTGGGAAAATTTAGTATGACAGAGCACTATAAAAAATCCGAGACTCAATGATCTCGAGTCTCCAATAGAATTTGGAGCTTGGTGTTGGTGTATGCTAAGTTGGTGTCCAGAAGGTCTGAAATATGTCAGATAATTTTACGATAAGGAAAACGTTTTGTGCCAGGGTGTACAAATATCAGGTTGTTAAAAACGTTTTGTCGGTTTTCACTGCACCAATGAGACTTCCTATTGCTGCTGAATGCGATGTTTATTAGTCAAAGTTAGTTCCATTACAATCAATACACTTCTGCCAACGAGTTACAAGTGCATTTAGACCATTTGAAAAAATCTGGATTTCTGGAGTTGATAAAATGTTGGAAGGCAGTTTCAATTGCTGCTTGGTTGGAGATAGATTTCATACGGTGGAAGCTGTCGAGGTGTTTGAAAAAGGTGTTAGTCTGTGGGAGAAAGGTCTGGTGAATAGGCTGGGCGAGGGAGAACGTCGTGCCCCAACATGTTCAGTTAACGAGGAGGAGCATTGTCGTGGAGCAGGATTGGGCCTCTTCGATTCACCAATGCCGGTTGTCGTTGGGAGAGTTTTTGATGAAAAACGTTTAATTCACGACGGTATCTTTCAGCTGTGATAGTTTAGCCAGGATGCAAGAAGTTATAGTGGATGACAGCAGTTTCAGTCCACCAGACAGTGACCATGACCTTCTCTGGGTGGAGGCTGGGTTTTGGAATGTGGTTAGGCACCTTGTCTCTGTCGAGCTACTGCGCTGATCGTTTGCGATTGTCGTAAAGGTTCCATTTTTCATCACACGTAATGCGTAATGATTCAGTCAAGATAATGGGTCGTTTTTGCTTCTTATGACAAGCGAAAAGCAGATCTCCAATCGACGATTTTGTTGTTGTTCATTCAACTTGTGAGGCATCCACCTTTCAAGCTTTATCACCTCGCTGATTGTGTCAAGAGGCCGGGTCACAGTTGCTGTGCTTACGTCAAGCTCTCCAGCAATTTCTCTCACTGTTTTTCTTGGATCGGCTACAACCGAGGCTTTCAGACGGTCGTCATCACAGCTGGAAGGACGTCTGCTACGTTCCTCATCTTCCAGGCTCTCATCTCCTGATCGAAACTTCGCTAACCATCGCTGTACTGTCTGCTCATTTGCTGTGTCCTCGTCCCATGCCTGCTTAACGTTACGAGTTGCCTCGATCGCTTTGTGGCCTGGTTTGAACTCATGAAGCAAAATGGCACGGAAAACTTTTCTATCCCCGCTTCACTCAGAACCCTGAAACAGATATCCATTTGATGATTTTTGAAAATGGTAGGTCTTGTATAATGTTTGCCAAAGCACAGGCTACAAAACGATATATAACTTATCTACAACCTTCACAAGCATGCAAAAAATGAACCCCAAATTAGCATAATATAAAAACCGACATAACTTTTGTAACGACCTGATATATCTTGGAAATTACAGATTTGTATATATTATGTAGATCCGTAGCCACTTTTAATTACTGCCTAAATACTGTCTGCGGATTAATAAAAGCGTTAGTCGGCTGCACAATTTATGGCAGCCACCGCAAGAAATTCAGAAAGGCCAAGTATTTTTCTCACACGATCGTTTCTTGTTTCCTTGATCAATAATTTACAGGAACAATAATTGAATAAATAAAAAGACAAAAGATATTATACCAAAATTTCAGTAATGCAAACAAATATAAACGGCGTCCATTACTATCTGGGTTACAGATCGTATTCATCTTTTCCGTTTTTGTCTTCTTACATAGCTCCATGTCTGTACCAGCATTTATTTTAAGGTTTTAGGAATATTCCCTGGTGAAACAAGTTGTCTCGCGCAACCATTTCCGTTGCCTTTACATCAAATTTTTATACGGATATGGATCCGTGTGCGCAGATTGCATTCCCCCCCAATTATTTTAAGATATTTATTCAGATTTTATGCAAAACAAACATAATAATAATCACCTGTGAATACGTCTTAATATTATTACGACCAACTGTGGTAGCTCTTTGCTCTTTGTTATTTATGTATGCATTGTTCAAATATTGTTTATTGGCTCCATCTTTTGTTAATATTTCTATGGGCTTCATCTGGGTTTTCATGGATATGGAAATAGTTTTGAGCGCACAAAAAAAATTAAAGCAGTAAATACAAATAAACTTCCTCATTGTAGATTAGTTTTAGTTGTCTAATCCGTTTTTTATTACCACTAAAGAAAAGACCTTTGTACCTCATTTTTTGAAACGCATAATTATTCTAAAGACAGATCCGTCGACGTAATAACTTTTTCAATGCATTTTGCACAGGAAATTAATTCATAATGTAATTTACGATACGTGATGCTAGAAAATATTAACGTTAATACCCACTGCGATATGGATTCTTCCAAGCTGAGCTGATTCATGACAATTTGTATTACCGTCTTAGAAGTTGTAGAGCATAGTACGTGTTGTAAAATGCTACCAGATACTATGTATGGCTTACATTTGTGCCTTGTTACCTTACAGAAAATTTTTTCTTTGAAGCATTAAAGTAACTGGTGAAAATCAGAAATCAGTTGCGTGACTCAATGCAGACGGCCATTCTTTGGCCGAACTAATGAATTTAGGCCAGAATGAATTCTTATGTTTCAGAAAGCTTTGTGAATTGCTGAATCGTGTGTGACACACTATCCAAGCTGAACCACGATTTTCTATGGATTTGTTTTTGAGAAAATAATATAAATGCTTTTGGTCTCAGCAACCAGTCTTCAATGAAAGAGAAGAGAGAGAGAGAGATGGAGAGAGAAGAGTAGATGAGAGAGGAGAGAGATGGAGAGAGAGAGAGATAGAAGAGAGAGAGAGAGAGAGAGATGGATAGAGAGAGAGAAGGAGTGAGAGAGAGAGAGAGAGATGGAGAGAGAGAGAGATGAAGAGAGAGATGATAGAGAAGAGAGAGAGAGAGATGGAGAAGAGTGAGAGAGAAGAGAGAGAGAGAGAGAGATGGAGATAGAGAGAGAGGTGAGATTGAGAGAGAGAGCGAGAGATGGAGCGCGCTGGAGCGGAGAAGAGAGAGAGATGGGGAGAGAGAGTGGCGAGAGACGCGTGAGCGAGGCGAGAGCGAGCGAGAAGAGCATTCTGGTCGATAGAGAGAGAGAGAGCTATGGATAGAGAGCGAGAGAGAGAGATAGATGGAGAGAGGAGAGAGAGAGTTGCCAGAATAGAGATGACACTCCTTGCTGCTGTTTTTCTTTCTAACATTTACTCTGTAATGTACGTAATATGTTCAAAAGTAATTTTCTGTATTTAGCCATATAGTTCTTGCATCATGTAGAACGTAACTTATATAGGTAAACCACCATGGCCAAAATTTTTATAAAGTGGCGTTATTATTATGCAAATTCATTTGGTTTTTAATTCGACTTTGTCAAACAAAATTAGACAATGCTAGGGTGACGGGAAACGTTTGGCTGCCATAGTTGTCAGATTGGAAACTGTTAAATTATAATGGATACCTGGTTGGGTTTTCCTATAAGTCTTGCTGGTATTCCTTTCAATTGATGCTGTTAGGTGTATCTTGTCCTTTTCCTTATTCTAAAGATGCTGTATCGGTTTTAAACACAGGCTTCTATGAACTCAGGAAAGTAGCTATAGGTAATTTCACATCTTTCTATTAGTTCTGAATCGATGACGACATGTTAACCATTCTTTCAAAAGTGCATATTTATTACGGTTTTAGGTTCCCTTAATTAAATACAAAGATGAATGCAACATTTGTTTTACCCACAATAAATATCCTTGTAACTCCAGTCTGATGACTAGCTAACTTTTCTCCAGACACATGCGTTCCACCCATATGCAAGAGATCTGCCAATATACTTTCTGTACCGGGCAATGTAAAGACGTTTATTAAAGTCCACCATCTAGGGTTTCTAACGAGACATCTGTCTTTGTATACTAATGTAAATGTAAGGGGCGTTGCAAAATGCCTCAGCTGAGTAATTTTGATTCTGCAACATCTAAAGAAAATTGTTGACAATTACGGTAAATTTGTTAACTAAAAGCTTGGTAGTAGCAGGGTGTCCAGGGTGTTGGTGGTCAACGATTACATCTTTTAATCTACACAGAAAAATTATTTAATACACAACACTTGTTTTCATGCAAGATCGGCGACATTATGGCGCAGGGACGACTAATTATCCGAGCTAGAGTAAAAAGGGGAATATCTAAGACACTACGCAATTTCTGTGACAATAAATCTGTTCACCTGGACAGCCGATATTTTAACAGTGATGATGATCAAATAAGTAAACTGTAAATAAACGGAATAATTTTTTTGTGGGTGTTTGAATAATTATGGGCGTGATCTGAATACTTTAAGCCAAACGATCCTTTACAATAGCAAATGTGAAAAGCTAAAAGAAGATTACAGCGCTGGAGATAAAATAAAATGATACATTTGGGTTTTCGTATCTCGTCGGTCCTCTAATGCTACCATTCTCTCCTCTAACCGAATTCAAGAATTGGATAACGTGACACTTCGCCTTCAAACCTGGAATACCCCTGATTTGTGTCACTAGCAAAGTACTGTCATTAGATCGGTATCACACTTAACAAGACAAAGAATATGGTGGTCAAATATAAAATCCAAATGTTCCAACTTGTAACCTTTAATAAAGCATTTAGTACTATTTTTTTTTCCGTCCGCATTTTACATCGCGCCACTAATAATTCAGCATTATTTCGCAGACAAAAGTTCATGACCTAACATCATCTCAACAGCAAAATGACAGCATTTCCGGTCTTCTCCAACTAATTGTAACTAACTGGTGAAGATGGGCGTGTTGGATTCCAGGTTCATATCGTGACTGTCACAGAGCATAATTTTTAAATGTGTTTTATCTCTTAAATCAAATAACTCAGTGACAGAACAACTTAAAATATAAAACAAAAGGTAAAATTTAAAAATAGTAAAACGTGTTAAAATAACAAAATACCTGCAGGAAATAGAGGCATTTAAACTTTCATATTTAGTAAAAATAAATAAATTTAGCCATGACAGCCAAACGTTTCCCGTCACCCTATAATTGTCTAATGCTCTTTGATAGAGTCTAATTAACCCCTCCCCTAATTTACATAATGACGTCACGTTAACGTGCTGACGTGACGGCGGCCGCTGTGTAGTTTACCGTGGACTTAATGGGAAAATGACCAGAACAGTGAAATGTGACGATAGGAAATCTATCAGGAGAACACGTGACGTCCGACATGACCCCCGTACATCATATGACGACAGGTGGGGGTGACTCGGCTAGAAATTGTCTTCGGTCGACAGCAGAGGCGTAGCAAGAGGGCGCAGGTCTGAAGGGGCGCAGAATTTCCTCTGGCCTATAAACTATAATGTCAAGTAATAACCAGCCACCTCCGCCCGTGAAGTTTCCACAGTAGTTGTGAAAGGTCGTTCAGCGAGCTGAAATTAACTATGCCATACTTGAGAACTTCCATGACTCAAGACCGAGTAACTTGGCAATATTAAGTATTGAAAAAGACGACTTACTCAATACCTTACATTTTGATAGTTTGATTGTTCATTTGCAGCAGCAAAAACACGAAAAGGTTCATATATAATGTAGCCATGAATACCAGAATGTTACCTGTACAAGATCTAGTTAAGTATATGCACAGTTTTGTAGACCTAAAAATAATTGTTAAACGTAGTAGTATTTCATCAATCTGTGTCGTACGTAATACATGTACACCACAGGTGCCTGCGTTCTGCATGCTTGAGAGATTACTGTACTGTGTGACTTTGAACGGTGCTGGATGAAATAAATATCAAAATGGTTTACAATTTAACAAATTATGTAAGTAAACCTAGTAGGCGATACCTCATTAGTTCCGGGTGTACAGTTGTGATGTTGTGAGATGTTATATTGTGACTTTAAATTAGCTCTTTATACGGCGGTGATTAATTCTTTGTGATTGTCATTAAGTGGATAATGAGTCACAAACAAATAATCAAGACATTTCAGAGGTTGGGGGCGCCAAAAGGGTCTTTTCCCCCGGGCTCTGAGAACCCTCGCTGCACCTCTGGTCTACAGGGTCAGGCTGAGAGCTGAATTAGATCAGGACAGATTCTGTTATTCATATTTTTAGTGTCAGACAAAAGGTTTGCCGCCATGGCTGCCCATTAAAGTGAACATTTTTAAAAATACAGAACCCAGATAAGTTGAACATACGATGTAATTATTTATAATTCAGTTTCAATGTTAAAATTAATAATCATCAATTATCAAATGGATTCTAATTAAAATGAAAGTGGGCAAAAAAGTAATGATATTAGCAGCCCAACCGTCACACAGCACATTAATTAATATTCTTTTGATATTAAAGAAAAGATCTGAATTATTTCTGATTTTTACATACTATATTTTATAGTGATATTTACTTCGAAAACATTACCATTTTTTAAACTATTTATGCCTAAATTAGGAAGAATGAATGGAAGACGTGTCTCGTCGATCTTAATCTTCCTTACATGTTTGATCATTTTTGTTTGTTTTTTTAATGTGAGCGTCACGGAGATGCGCTCGACTTCTCGAAGACATTTTGTCTGTATAGCATGGCTGATATCTAAACAAACTTGAATATCTTCTATGCGCATACAATATCATGAAAAAAAAATGTAAAAATTAGGCATTTGTTTTAGAAGAACCGTTTCTAACAGATTGTTAATAAATAAAAAGGTTATTTTCGTCTGGTCCTTTAATTTCCACATACAATAATTCTGAACAAAGAAGCGTACTACTTTATCGATTCATTTTCTACCACAAGGGAAATCGAATTCTCTCTGATTTCTATAAATAGTGAGTTATATTATTAAAAATGAACACTAAAATCACTACAATTATTTCAACTTAATATTTTTTTTCATTATGAATTCTAAATAACTTATTCTTTAAAATATATAAAAAAAAACATTAGCAAGATTTGTTGTGAAATTTGACGGCAGACATAAATTCTCAAAGACGTTTGCGTAGTGTCACCGTTGTTGTGTACGTGGCTAATGGATGCTTCGACGTCATACTGGTATCGATCGGTCTCGATCAAAGCCAGTATTTGATGTGCTCAGAATAGCTGGTGAATATTTAATAAAGTACATTTCAGATTCTGTAATCCACAATGTATGTAAACCAATGTCAAAAACAATTCGTATTTTTGCAATATATTAAATGGTTTCTTGGTGACTTTCCTATTCCGACTACTGAGACCTAAGGACGACTTGCAGCAGTGAGCTACAAGGGGAGGGGGTGAGGTATTAAGTTACCAAACAAGTTACCTGGGATGAGGTCTGAAGCTCCTGAGCGCTGTCAATGCGCGAGCCAATCAAGAACCTCCATCAGACGTACCCAGAAACTCCTACCAAAACTTTTCGTTTCTAGATGTGGAAGGAAACCCCGGAGTGTCAGGAGAAGGCTAACGTGACCAGCTGGTGAAGAAACCATACTAGGATGCTAAAACGATTACAACAAAAGCATATTTATACGAAAACGCTAAAATGATCCATTCATATGAAAGCTATAAGATAAATCGTATATCGAAAGTACCAATTAAAATTTGGTACCTTTTACAAAATTCAGATAGATTTTAACTTTTTTTTCAATAATGAATCGTAGACGAGTTTTATGCATATGGCCATATATAATGTTTGAAAGAGAACCATATTGTGATATGTGTCACCAAGCAGCAATCTGCTCCTGATGAACTGATGGTCATTATCGTCTCACAAGTGAACACTTCGGAAATTCATCAAGAGCCACTGTTTGATAATGGATCGGTTAAAATAACTGCGTCATCTGTTCGAAAGTAGCTCACTTTTTAAAGTTATAAAGATTTTAAGGAGTTATTTTTCGGTTTTCATTTCTGCACAACGGACTGGCCTGAAGATTTGAAGAGTGTTTTCTGTAGCCATCAAAAGGCAGGAATCGAGATTTAGAGATGCTGGTTCGATGGTTGTTATAAACAATGAGAAATGCTACCAGTGTGGCGTGCAGACGATCAGCGCAGTGGCTCGACAGAGACAAGGTGCCTAACCACATTCCAAAACCCAGCCTCCACCCAGAGAAGGTCATGGTCACTGTCTGGTGGACTGAAACTGCTGTCATCCACTATAACTTCTTGCAACCTGGCGAAACTATCACCGCTGAAAGGTACTGTCGTGAATTAGACATCGTTCATCAGAAACTCTCCCAAGGTCAGCCAGCATCGATGAATCGAAGAGGCCCGATCCTGGTCCACGACAATGCTTGTCCTCATGTTGCAAAAGTGACTCTTCAGAAACTGAACACGTTAGGGTACGAAGTTCTCCCTCATCCAGCCTATTCACCAGACCTTTCTCCCACAGACTACTACCTGTTCAAACACCTCGACAGCTTCCTCCATATGAAATCCGTCTCCAACCAAGCAGCAATTGAAACTGCCTTCCAACAGTTTCTCGACTCCAGAAATCCAGACTTTTCCCAAAATGGTATAAATATGCATTTGTAATTCGTTGATTGTAATGGAACTTCCTTTGGTTAATAGACTTCCCGTTCAGCAGCGATATGAAGTCTCGTTGTTGTGGTAAAAGAACGTAAAAACGTTTGTAACGACCTGATAATACGATCTTGCGCCACTTTGAAGCAAATAAAAGTTTGCTGGTTATATTCAAATTTTAACGTTTGTACGTCCTTCCCTAACAAATGGATCTAATTACCCTCTTTATTTTAATGCTCATCTGATGTCTTTGTTTATTTTAAAGTTTATAATCGAAACCTATTCGGTGAATCCCTCGTGGCTGACGGTCTGCGTTTCAATCGTGTTGGAATCCAGCTCGATATGGTGACCTCCCGTCGTATGGTTTCTTCTCTCTTTTGTACCATTCCGTCGTTTGTGTAGCTTTCCTCTGAGCCCGCCGGTGTCCTCCTCCACCTAAACAGAAGACTGGCGGTAGTAGGGCCAGAGACGTAGCGAGGGTTCTCAGAGCCCGGGGGCAAAGACCCTTTTGGCGCCCCCAACCTCTGAAATGTCTTGATTATTTGTTTGTGACTCATTACCCACTTAATGACAATCACAAAGAATTAATCACCGCCGTATAAAGGGCTAATTTAAAGTCACAATATAACATCTCACAACATCACAACTCTACACCCGGAACTAATGAGGTATCGCCTACTAAGTTTACTTACATAATTTGTTAAATTGTAAACCATTTTGATATTTATTTCGTCCAGCACCGTTCAAAGTCACACAGCTGGAGTAATCTCCCCCTCGCTACACCTCTGAGTAGGGCCTCTCCTCTTTCCTGTTCCGGGTAAGACTGGATCTCTGCACGTACCATAAGTTCTAACATTTGAGCCCACATGAAATCACTCTTGCAAAGGGGTTGAGAAAGTCCGTCTGGATAACTCAGTTCACAAGTCCACCATCTTTACCTAACTCACTTCATCGAGAAGGTGCTCCTCTTACAGTGTGGGAAATAGTGGCCGTCGTTGCAGGCGATGCGGTAACCAAGGTTACCACACTGAAATGCATCACCACACCGCAAAACCGTATTGACAAACCGATAAAATCGAGTAATTATATGTGCGTCTAGCGGTCATAATTTTGGAATCACAAATAAAATATCTGATGAGGAATCCTTCATGAGAAAACTCGTTTATCACGATTCAAAGAAACGCATTGTTATATTTTTGATGTATGCATTTTCTAAGTCATACTAATACACAAGTACATCGGCCTTTTTTTGTTGTTAAAATACCGACATTATGGTTTTGCATTCTCTTAGAACAGGTAGCGCCGTCAGAACTCATGTACCCGCCAGACAGTAACCCAGCCTGACGTAAAGGCTCGTGGGGCACATTTATAAACCTTACCGAACCGGCTCCACCTGTGACGTACACAAGGCTTAATGCTTTGGCGGAGTGAACTGTAGCGTCGGCGAAGGTTGAGAAGTATACCAGAGTTTAAACCGACTGAAATTCCCTTTAAATTAACAAAATAACTTCCTTGTTCAAAATAAACTTCGTTCTGGAGTAAATAAAGTCAGTTTAAGAGACCTCAGAGATGATTTAGGAAAATTGTAATAACAATTCATAATTTATTTTATTTCACAAAGCTATTTACAGGTGCATCTCAAGAAATTAGAATATCGTGGAAGAGTTCAATGTTTTTTGTCAGTTATTTCAGAAAGTGAAAATTGTATATATTCCAGACTCATTACATGTAAACTAAAATGTTTCAAGCATTTTTTAATTTTAATTTTGATAATTATGGCCTACAGCTAAAAATAATAGATAAAACGTATTTCAAAATATTAGAATATTCCATTTCGAGTTTGAATGAATCACTATTTATGCAGTATAAATACCATGAATCTCTCAGTCTGGTTCAGTACACAACCACAATCATGGGGAAGACTGCTGACTTGACAGTTGTCCAGAAGACACTCAGTGACAGCCTCCACAAGGAGAGTAAGCCACAGAAGGTGATTGCTGAAAGGGCTGGCTGTTCGCAGAGTGCTGTATCAAAGCATATTCATGGAAAGTTGACTGGAAGGGAAAAGTGTGGTAGGAAAAGGTGCACAAGCAAGAGAGATGACCGCAGCCTTGAGAGGATTGTCAAGCAAAACCGATTCGAGAACTTGGTGGAGCTTCACAAGGAGTGGACATAGGCTGGAGTCAGTGCATCAAGAGCCACCACGCACAGACGTGTCCAGGAAATGGGCTACAAGTGTCGCATTACTAGTGTGAAACCACTCCTGAACCAGAGACAACGTCAGAAGCATCTTACCTGGGCTAAGGAGAAAAAGAACTGGACCGTTGCTCAGTGGTCAAAAGTCCTCTTTTCAGATGAAAGTAAATTTTGCATTTTATTTGGAAATCAAGGTCCCGCAGTCTGGAGGAAGAGTGGAGAGGCACAGAATCCAAGTTGTTTGAAGTCTAGTGTGAAGTTTCCACAGTCAGTGATGATTTGGGGCGCCATGTCATCTGCTGGTGTTGGTCCACTGTGTTTTATCAAGTCCAAAGTCAATGCAGCCGTCTACCAGGAGATTTTAGAGCACTTCATGCTTCCGTCTGCTGACAAGCTTTATGGAGATGCTGATTTCCTTTTCCAGCAGGACTTCGCACCTGCCCACAGTGCCATAACTACTAGTAACTGGTTTGCTGACCATGGTATTACTGTGCTTGATTGGCCAGCCAACTCGCCTGACCTGAACCCCATAGACAATCTATGGGGTATTGTC
This sequence comes from Nautilus pompilius, assembly GCA_018389105.1. Classification (NCBI taxonomy): domain Eukaryota; kingdom Metazoa; phylum Mollusca; class Cephalopoda; order Nautilida; family Nautilidae; genus Nautilus; species Nautilus pompilius. The sequence continues at coordinate 250,254 of JACATO010001417.1, read as the reverse complement.
AAGAGGAAGATGAGAGACACCAGACCCAACAATACAGACCAGCTGAAGACCGCTATCAAAGCAACCTGGGCTTCCATAACACCTCAGCAGTGCCACAGGCTGATCGCCTCCATGTCACGCCGCATTGATGCAGTGATTCGTGCAAAAGGAGCCCTGACCAAGTATTGAGTGCATAAATGAACATACTTTTCAGAAGTTCGACATTTATATATTATAAATCCTTTTTTATTGATCTTATGAAATATTCTAATATTTTGAGATAGTGGATTTTTGATTTTCATGAGCTGTAAAGCCGTAATTATCAGAATTAAAAACAAAAAAAGGGCTTGAGATATTTCACTTTATGTGTAATGAATCTAGAATATACGAAAGTTTCACTGTTTGAATTAAATTACAGAAAAAATGAACTCTTCCACGATATTCTAAATTTTTTAGATGCACCTGTATATATAATTAGTTCTTATAATCTACGTTCCGATGCCAAGTGTGCTCGCACCTTTGATTTCACTTACAATGAGTTATATGAAGGCAGCTTAGTCAACGCCAGCCAACGTTATTTATTTCCATCTCTTGGATGAGGTGTCAGCCTATATCCAATCGCCGACTCTCGCCTCGTGGGTCAGTCAGAAAGAAGGTCCAGAAACTAAGAAACTATTGAAGCACAGGCCAGCCGACCGAAGTTCCCTATTAGAACTCTTCCGTTTAGTAGTGAAAAAAAAAAGAAAGAAACCGGAGCAGGATTTTAACGTTCGTTTGAAATCGCTACTTTTAAATAGAGATGGTACATAAAGGTACAGAAACAGAAAGCGGTCTTGTTTGACGGTAAATGACAGGAACAAAAAAATGTCTGCCATAATCTGAGCTAACATAATCTTAAAAGATCATTTCTATCCAGTTATCATTTTAATGTATTATGCTCTGCCATCTACAGTTTATATATTATATATATATATATATATATATATATATATATATATTTTTTTTTTCCCTTAGATACACCTTTTAGCCTTTTATCTTCTATATCCTTTTCAATTAATTAACCTCTCAGATTTCCAGAAATCGGAGATGGATAATTATGCATGTTTAATATCGATAAAGTCGATAACACCAAAGCCGGACATCTCGCTTGTGATGATGTTCGTACAGAGCGATTAACAGGGACTGTAGTAAACTGGAACATGGTTCGAGTCCCGTAAACCATATTAAGACTATTCGAGTTAGAACTAACTGACTTTTCCGCTTCATGTCATAAGTTGTATTGTTGTTTTTTAATCAGTAACTGTAAATCTCGCGTCGCTTATCGTCACAACGAGAAGGCGACGATGAACGATTCGTATTATGCAGAAGGAACTTTAACTTTGAAATTGTATCGCTAATTTTTAAATTCATTTTACGTAGACACCGGTCGCGCGAGCCGGCGAGACACCGAACAGGTGAGATTTGTGGAACTACGTGGACTGGATCGAAAAATATTTCCCTAAATTTTGATTGGTTCCCGAAACGACCAGATCCGATGTTTTTTCTTCACCGCGCCGTAGCCAAGGCTAAGGAACCCTCCCTCTCCGTCCAGTTGTGGCCCTCCGTGAAGCTAGAAGAAAATAAAAGCACTATACAATGGCCATTTCGTGCAACTGCCATAGAGCTAAGCTACGATCGTTTAGAATGCAGTAAATGCACATGTGGGTGCCAACTGATCAGAAGGCGACAGCCAGGGCGAAAACCGAATTACAACGTAAAAAAATGGACGCACAAAAGCGGCCTTTTGAGGAATCGGAGGGGCAAACGATGTCAACGGTATCAGATATTCGACAATTTTTGCGAATAGCAGCCAACATTGGACGCGGAGAGCCCCAGCAAAGAGGCAAGAGAGACCATATCAGTGACGGATTCGGAAGAAGAATCAGTCGGCCGAATGATCCATTATGCAAGCGTTGTGCTTGATAGAATTTTTGAGTTGATATATATCCTCATAATCCTGATTCGTTGGAAAAAGAAGTATGGGCGCGTACTAACCCATCGGAGAGTGCTTCGAGCGACAAACTGATGATGAACATGAGGATGTTGGTCAGCAGTTTTCCCGAACGGAATATTCAAAAGCGTGTATTGCTGGCTCCGATATGCAAAACTTTCGCGTCGAAATTGTTTGAAAGAGATGTTTGGTACTGGTGAAGAGTATGTCGCAACTTCCAAGCGAAATTTCAAATGCATGGCTGTAGGTAATGCACTTGCTGTTGAAACAAGACATGTGATGCGATACGATGAATTGACAGTGAACAGAGCTGTCACATTTTTACTGCACGAATCAAATGTACAAATTATATCCCGGAGAACGAAAATGATCTTACTGGACGGTAATGAAGTAGATTTTACCTAAGCTGATTCGAAGACGGCCGGCCGGGCTGATAGTGCGAGCATCCTTGGACAAATATCCAGATCCTTTCGATCAAATCGGTGTTACTTCACCACCGAAAATAGTCATGGCTCTAACATTCAAAGATATGAAGGCGAAAATGGTTGTCGACTATGCATCGGGAATTCTATTGTATGGTAACTTTGACATGATGAATTGCATTGTATCCACTCCATCCATTCGTGCTGTTGAATTAAAGTTGTTAGTCCATGCATTGGAAACCTCTATAAAATCAGTGTTGGAAAATCGAGTGTCAAAATGTAGTTCAACACCAGTGGATTATGCGTTGAATACTAATAGCAGTTTAGTGTCAACTAACTGTGATACCTGCTGCCTGCCGTTCAAAGCATTCATCAAGGAAAGGGGTCGATTCGGACCATGAGTGATCATTACTGGATTACATCGATAAGATCAAACTCCACATGGGACATAGGATCCGAGTCCACAGCCGACGGGTCCATACTGATATAATTATAGTATCCCCTACTCGGAAACAAGCAAACTTTGTGATGGATTTCAAGATGAAGTTTGAGGCGATGTACTTTTGTGAAAGAAAACCGTAGATCACTATGGCAAAAAAAGGGAAATTCTCGGCACGGAGTGATGATGATCTGTACAAGATGCGATCCACACGAGAGCGAGAAAAATTTGGATGACCATTACATCGTGTATTGTGTGGCATCGGGTGACACGACGAAACAAGACCGGCTGGCAGGGTTAACCTACTCCGAAGCGGCTGTGATGCGTTTGAGGCGCGATTGCCCTGAAGTTGAAGAGATTTATGTCCAACCGGACAACGCAAAGCGCTGTCAAAAGCCGGAGCTGATGTATTTTATGAATGTGGTTACGAGACATCATGGGTTCAACTGTAGTTTATTACATCCACACAGATACTCGGGATGGAGAAGGTCCTCTAGATGGTCATTTTGCTATCGCGATGTATCAAGGTATTGCAACACGGAATGCGATTGCTGGACCAACAACGAACTGCAGGGTATTTGGTGGCCAGACAGCACATCGATGGCTACGAACTAAGACGGCACAAACCAACCGTGATGCGATGGAAGCACCTGCCGACATGGGGTGAGATCCATTACGGTGCTCAATTTGTCAGAGGTAATTCAGCTCTGTTGCGCAGGTAAGGCAGCACATCTGCAAAGGAGCGAACACGTTGATGTGAATCCTGACAGAAATGATACTGAGAAATTGAATTGCGTTCAGAGCATCGTGTGTTCGGAAGATACTGGACCAGGTTGGGCTCGTCGGCCGCCCTCGGGTAAAGGGTACGGTAGGGAATACATTGAAGATTTCAAAGTCGGTGTTGAGAAGCTGTTCTTGGATGGGGTTCGAGACAAGTCTCTGAAAATGGGCCTTGTTAGAATGCGAGAGAAACTACTGCAAGTGCATCCTCGCCGCCTAGATATCCCTTCGGGAATTTAAATTAGAGCAGTAATTCAAATGCTTTTCAATAAACAAAAGAAAGGTCAGTCAGTGGCATCGCAATCAGGCGCAAGGGGACTGAAAGAACCTTACACTTCCATCGTGCTGTGCATATTTGTGGAGTCTAATGGAGTCTTAGCGGGGAATGCAACCTGGAGTGAGTTTCAGAAAGTTCACCCGTCTTTTGAGGAAGCAAACTATCCCTAAAAAAGCCAAGTTACCTCCAAGATAAGCTCATTAAAGGCCAAATTCAAGAAAACAGGTGAACTACCGCTCATGAGAAGGCATTAAAAGGCGTTCGTTTGCTATAAGTCACTTGACGGACAACGATTAACGTAAATCTCCAAAACTACATAACTAGGACTTTCCTGGAGAAAATAATAGTATCTGCATGAACAGAACGAGTAGAACTTTCGTTTAAACCACGAAACAAGACATTTTATGCCGTTTACGCTTAAGTCAAATTCTGACAGTTTCACATGGCGCCCCTAGACTTCCCGGCCTGGCTCGCGCGCTGGCTGTTAATATAAACATTTGTGGAATTCCAGAATCGTTAAGAAAACGGACAGATGAAGGACGCAGGCATTTTCTTAATGTAGTATCGAAATTCTTGAATATACCTGGCCCGATTCTAGAACCAGCAAAAGAATGAATTATTTCGGATTAGATATCTATAATGTTTAAGGAAGGAGGTTCGTGTGGTGATAAGTGAAGTACTGATGTATATTTTTCAATAAAGAGCAGCATTTTAACAGAGGACTGGAAAAGCTGGAATTCTGACTCTGCAGGGTTATTAGCGATTTAAGTAATTAACTATTTACTTTGGTTTAGTTTCGTTTAGCGGCCATCATGACGTATGCGAGGACCTTTTGGCCATTGCCAATCAATGGAGCAGTTAGAGTGATTAATATCATCAGTACCAACTACACTCGCCAGTGATTTATTCCAGCCATCAGCTTCTTCATTAGTAATTTACGATGGTTCGCCGATGCGCCTCAAAAAGAAATCGCTGAATACACAGACTGCGCTCTGCTTTTGCCATTGCCGCTCTAAGCTTTGGAAATTTACAGCAAATTCTTGTCGTGATCGCTCCTGAAATAGTCTTCATAAACGGATCGGGAGACGTAGCCCTGATTTTAAAGTTGTTGAAATAACGACCTATTTCATCTCGAAGTTATTCGCCGCTGTTTATCTTGTATTTCCTCCACGCCGGTACGCATGGTTACCCTGAAACTGTGGCACCACAGTATATAACAGGGTCATTCTACACTGTAAACGAAAGCTCGGAGATCACATTGTGGATTATCTCCCCCCACCACCACCGTTTGTGCAAAGACCGAACGGTGATAAGGCAGGTAAAATATTAAATATCCTCGTGTCGACAGATCGAAAGTGAAGCTGGCGATAAAGGTAGGTTGTTCAGAAAACTCGGGCAGATCAAATGACGGCAGTATCGACATCAAATATAATAGTCACTTCAGTAGCCATACATATACGTGCATTATGTATATATTCGTTTTTTTAATGCTATGCACTTTACGTCATACCGATAAAACATTTAACAGATAGTGCTTTTCTTCCTCACCAGCTGGTTATATATTTATTGGTGAACGCGCATGCTCGGCAATATGAGGAGCGTATTATCATCTGCTGCTTCAGAGAGAGAGAGAGAGAGAGAGAGAGGCTGGGCCGGGCGCTGGCGTGCGATCTGATCGGTAATTACTGAAGAAAATGTCTCCAGGTGCGCTGTCGAGCTACCACCTTGAAGCTGTCGATGTGCCTTAGCTGCGAGAGTGGAAAGAGGAGAAGCGGGTAAGAAGAATCCACGTAGATGTAGTTTTCTACTAAACGGCATTCTTGGTGAATAATTGGAATTAGCACGGTTGTGAAGGTCATCAGCTTACTTAATTCGCTGATGAATACGGCTAAACGACTCTGAAAAATCACTGAAAGAAAACATTGATTTACTTTATTGTGAACAGATCTATCACAAAAAATGTTTTAAAAGAACGCTTGTTTTTCCGTTTGTAAATTCCAATCTAATAACTTTCATTCTATTCAATGTTATCAGCTGAAAACTTCGAAACATCTTCACTATATCGAAATTCTTATTTATGTAGATTATTATTATTATTATTATTATATTCTTATTATTATATTATTATTATTATTATTATTATTATTATAACTGTTGCTTACTTCATATTGCTCATTATGTTGGTTGGCTTTTAATCAGAAGACAATACACAACACACAGGGTGGCTGGTGGCCCAGATGTTCAGTATCGAACAGCTAAGGCTGAGACCCTAATCTGAACCCCATTCGGGTCCGACTCGGTTTGGTGTAGCTCCTTGTTTCTAGTAGGGGGGCTTTCGTTAACTCAGAGTACACCGGTAACTATCGCTCTGTCTATACGTCTTCCCCTGTCATGCTATCCTCTTTCATGTCCAGCTCGCGTTCCGGATATGAGATACGACAAAGAGATGTTTATTAAGTGTCTCACTTCGTATCATAATAAATATCTTTTTATGGAATGGAACATGTTTACTAAACTCTGCGAGATTAGGATTTTTAGGTGCGCACCAAAGAGCCGTGATTCCACAAAACTAGGGAATCATAACGCTGATTGGTGCATCGTCCCCAAGAGTCGGCACTTTAAGGAAACGACAGACCAGCGTGTGTCGGGAATTTACTGACTGATACAAACAATGTAAACATAAAACATGGCTAAAATCCAGAATATGTCTGGAAAAAACACAGATGGGAGCTGTGGTAAACATTTATGAAGTTGTAAGCCTGTGTTTGATCAGAATTATATATAAAGTACAGCCGTAAAATCGGACTTATTTTTTATACTGTAGTCTGATCTGCAGGATTCTATGGCGTGAATCTGTTGCTTCCAGCTATTAAAGCCTGAAATAGCTGACTAATAAAGTCAACAAAATCAAGTTGAAAGGTTTTTTTCATCTTGAAACCCTGTCAAACGCATTAAGCAATTAATTGATCTTGAAGAGATTCGAAATAAAACCGTTCTTTTGCTACATTATTGCGCGCAAATATCCAAATGGTTATTCTCTCCTTATATGTTAGTAAATGAAGTCCAATAAAGTTGGATAGGCGCATATAATTGAATAAACGGAGTGCTATTGCAAGAACTGAAAAACCCGAAATTAATGAATGGTGTGAGCATCAGGCCCCGTGGTACATTTGAATTGTAAATGCTGAAAGTCTGCATGATGCTCCAGTTAAATGGTCCCTAAAGCAATCTGAGTTTTATACGATGTGCTTGACGACTCTATTCATCCTGTATGGTTCATACAACTCTTTAGAAATAAAGAGCTTTCTTCTAATATTAGGGTTAGAACAGAAATCCGAATAATAGGCTAACGAGAACGTTTTTTTAAAAAACAATCAAAGCAGCCACTTTTCGTTGTTGTTTCGGGTTTTACTAACGTGGGATTCAAAAGGAATAAAGTTAAAAGTTAAATATTTTAAAATCAAATCGCATTAAATGAATGGAAAGTTCTGGAATGATACATAAGACACCGTGTAGCATATTTTAGAACGGGAAAAATTTCAACATGATAACGTTAAATTTCATGGCTATGAGAAGTAATCGAAGTAGCGAGTGTTAGCACTGACAGTTTATTTGCTTTTAACAAGTCGCGTAACAGAAACATTGATAGTTAGATGTATAAACAGACAATGCAATTTCAGTGGATCATATTGTTCAGAATCTTCTGGATTCCCATTCTTATTCATTTGAGTTGGTAATATCAATTAACTTCCCGTGAATCTATTATTAATAAGATAGGTTCTATATTCTACAGCTACGGTGGCCAATAGTTTTATCTCACACTAGAAATAACAATACTTAAATCTATCCTGATCTAATCCAACTCTCTCAGCCTGACCCTGTTGACCCGTGACCACATCTAGCGGAGTCACCCCCACCTGTCGTCATATGATGTACGGGGTCATGTCGGACGTCACGTGTTCTCCTGATAGATTTCCTATCGTCACATTTCACTGTTCTGGTCATTTTCCCATTAAGTCCACGGTAAACTACACAGCGGCCGCCTTCACGTCAGCACGTTAACGTGACGTCATTATGTAAATTAAGGGGGAGGGGTTAATTCGACTCTATCATGAAACACCAGACAATTACAGGGTGACGGGAAAACTTTTGGCTGTGAATGTATAACGCAGTAAAATAACATCGTTATTCAAAGCAAAAACCACCAAAGGAAGAAATGGTTATTACCTGTCAATCTAATCTGAACTAACTTGTTTCAGTGTTATTTTGCTTAAATCGAATCACTGGTTTTTCTATAAAGAAAGTAAAATCTGCTGGATCGATTAACTGCATACAGGGTTTTACAAAAATAATAACCTACCACCAACAGAAAACTTACAATTTGAGTCAGTAGAAAGACTCCAAACCTTTGTAAGAAATACACTTCCTGGGATTTTTACTGTTATTTATGGTCGTAGAATTACAGATTCTCCGTCGATTTGAACTAGTGACTGCAGCATTCGCCACCTGGCGACTGAGAAAGCAGTGAACATGACCTCTCCGCCAATAGGTTGGTGAATACCGTAGAGGTGATCTCAAATCATAGATAATTTGTGTTAATGCACGAGTTCTGCCATGTAGATTTAATTTTTTGAAATACACGTAAGAATCAAAAATTCATTTTTGATCTTTCTTTTGTTTGTTTATTTTATTAATTTCTATTGCTTGTTGATGTGTTTGTTTTTTTTTTTTTTTTGCACCGTTAATGATACGAGTTATAAAGATTAAAATGCGGTTGCTATTCAGCAGTTGATTATGGGTGTAAGTCTCAACTACAAATTTTCTTGCCTTCCACTTTAAATAATGACTTTAGCACGAGTGATTCGAGACTGCATTCTCCCGAGTTTTAGATGTTGTCTATCATACATTTAAAGTTGACGTTCTCGCTGAATGTTGGGTGGCGAATGATTCTCTCATATATTTTCATGCATCAGAATGATCAGACTATAGATGTGGCTCCATTTGGGTGAAGACCAAGCAACATTTCTTGTAGTAAAATAACAACCTTATTTTTATTCCCTTACAAACATAGAATAAATAGAAATCCATGCTCGCATAACTTATTATAACATACATCGCGATTGCATTGCATTCCATTGCATTGTTGTTTACGCTTCTGATAGACAGTTATTGATCCGTAAAATCATGGATTACTTACGATTAGCAAGAATTCAGTAACACTGGGCAGAGACATAAACGCTTCTTATTTCCTAAATCTTTTTCAGTTTTGAAAAAAGTACTGAGATCATATCTCTCTTGTACTGACGTCATATCTCTCTCGCTCGGTACTGACGTCATCTCTCTCTCTGTGTAGTGACGTCATATCTCTCTCGATCGGTACTGACGTCATATCTCTCTCGCTCGGTACTGAGGTCATCTCTCTCTCTCTCCTCTCTCTCTCTCTCTCTCTCATCTCCACAGGCCATCGGGGACTGCTGGAATCTACAGCTATAGCGCCAAAAGTCTTCGACCAAGTAGAGAGTAGGATAGAAGATAGATTTCGTTCTTGTTATTTATTGGGTGAGGCTCACACATGACTGTACAGGAAAATAATTGAACAAAAGAAAAAAAACCAGCGCTGTAGTTTATGGGCGACCCGACAAACAAACAACTATATGACGATCTGTCGATTCGTGCCATAGTAACACCGTTTTATCCTAGATAGGCATTGAGAAAAGCAATTTAAAGGTTCCAATATGCGGAATTTGCGTAAAAAGATATATAAATGAATTTTAAAACATTAGATTAAGGCCAAATGAGACAATTAGATCGTACGTTTTGAAGAAGTGGTGATTGTCTTCTTTCGTTCTCGCAGAACCGACCGAGCGTAATAAAGGTTCGACGTGAGATAAATGCGTGTAAGATTCGGATAAAATATATCGCGCATGCGCACAAGCAGGCTAAGACTTTAGCGCCAAACAAACCAAACAAACTCTTCTGATTAGAAGTCGGGCATTGCCGAAATATACAAAGGGAATCTTCGTGAAGCTGGCGATAGGAAAAAAAGCCACGCTGGTGCTTAGATGCCAAACACGGCTAAATCCTCTGAGAACCAAACCGTGGCCTCATTCATTTATGGAAAGCGAGAGTCGTTAATGACCTTAGTTTATACTTTGTCTTGCATAAAACCTTTGACGTTGGCGATCTTGATCTTCTAAAGTTCTGTAAGTGTGGCATCCAGAGTAAGTCGATCAACTGGACGTATTACTTCAAGCACTGAACCCGGGCAGTCGCCGAGTTACTTAGGATAGCGAGTCATAGAAAACACAATAATATAACGCTGCAAGTTGCAAAGTGAACAGGGAGATTTGGGACGCACTTCTTGAACTTCGCCGGTTTGAATGTGAAGACTATATATAGTACTAAGTATCCGATTACAAAGCAATTACTCAGGTAGCTTTCGATAATCACAAGGTTTAAATGCTCACATTGTTGCGACTATGAAAGAAAATAGATAATAGTGACTCAAAATTTCAATATGTGACGTCATAGATCCTTTTGGATTCTGATGTGAGCACACTGCAAACTATTATGTAGTGTTTTCACTGGTAAATTTGCCGTTTTGTTCATAAGATTTGTCCTCGTTACATCATATTTTTAAAAGCAGGGGTATTTTTATTTGTTTGTATAAACAAGCTATTAGAATAATATTAGTGACAGAAAAATACTCAATACACAAAATATACGTTTTTAATATGAAGGTACACAGAATCTAAAGTTTGTTTAGTTCGGTAAATGTCAAATAAACATGAATTTTTCTAATTTAGTTAATACGAAATTTTGTTCGGCATAAGATGTTTGGTTATGTACAGGTTTTCATGTTTCTCTGTCCCTGTCTTTGCCACGATCATAAATTTATTACAGATGTCCACAAAATGCTTGCAAGGTGCTTTAAGACGGGAATAATGAACAAGAATAGACTTGAGGGAATGACGCTCAAAAGTACATACTGCCGCTAAAGACGATGATCATTCAAGGTTAAAATAATAACTATCAAGAAAAAGAATCGAATGTGATTACAGAGATTTAGGTTATAAAAGTATGCCACTAATCGATTGCCATTTTTTAATTCTATCTCAAACGTGAAGTGGGTAAAGTGATGTGTCATCAGCTAAATATGCGCGCATTACTGACTAACAGGCTAGTTCATCGACCGTTTCATCCATATTAAATTTTTATGGTTCGTTCGAAAATCGCTTTTAACCAAGGAAACATCGCCGGCTGCTTATGTTAAAACAAAATTGTAGTCAGACGTACAGCCATAATGGAGGTAAATGTTTCCAGTCACCCTTTAATTGTCTAACGCTATTTGATAGAGTCGAATTAACCCTCCCCCTAATTTACATAATGACGTCACGTTAACGTGTTCACGTGAAGGCGGCCGCTGTGTATTTTTACCGTGGACTTAATGGGAAAATGACCAACAGTGAAATGTGACGATATGAAATCTAACAGGAGAACACGTGACGTCCGACATGACCCCGTACATCATGAGGACAGGTGGGAGTGACTCCGTTAGATGTGGTCACGGGTCAACAGGGTCAGGCTGTGAGAGCTGGATTAGATCAGGATAGATTTTGTTATTCATATTTCCAGGGTCAGACAAAACTTTTGGCCGTGGATATAAATACTTATGACATGTTTATTGGTTGAGAACGTATGGCCATAGAAATACTAATAGCTCAATGATGATTTTTGAAACCCGAAATCATTCTTTTCGGAAATAATTAATTTTTAAAATAAAGTTAATTTGAGTTAATAAAAGGCATCTGTCTTTTAATCTGTCGTCATGCATTGTTGATGACATTTTTAGAGGTCACGTTCGAAATAACATTTTTATAAATTGTTATATTAAAATTCCACTTAACAGAAAACTGTTATGAACATTTGCTTGCAGACCGTGTTAAAGTATGAAGACCTTTCTTTAATTTACTGTTATCTAAAGTTTATTAGTAAATACCTGTGATAGTGATTTTAATGTAAAGGGACTTTACTGAATAAAAGATACTGTTTACCATGATTCCCTATTGTATAACTATGTTTGATATTTTCTTTTCCTCATACAGCTTCTTGGATACATTCTTACTGTTCTGGGTTTCGGTATTTTACCTGCTGTTTCTAACAAGGTTTCCAAACAGGCATTGTACCGTGAAGTCTGCATTTCCCTCGATGAGAGCTCTTTTCCAGTCTACTAGAGCAAGGTATAAATCTTTCCCAACTTCTTTAAATTTCTTCATTAGTATTTTTTTTACTGTATTCTCCATTTATACATTGCTTTGTGAAAGTTCAGAGGAATTAGTTGTCTTCAAATTTGTAGGCTTTAATTGTGGTAGAGCTGATCTGGAATTCCCTGAACCGAAAAGTACAGTTTGTTTTCCTGATGACTTCAGAGCTGTTTCCTCGCAATGGCTGTCAATCTCGAAACAGTCTGAATAATAATCCACTGTACAAAGAATATCTTTGTTTTGAAATATAGGAATATCAAACCCAACCATCTCACATGTTTGTTTTCTTTTTAGTATGTTGTGACAGATCAACGGTTAATTTTGCTCTTTTCTTTGGTGGTGTTGCAGAAATCTGAGATCGTTGCTCATACACAGCCATTATAGTGCCTGTTTTGCTCTTCATAAACAAGCTTGGATCCAGACATGAGATGAGAGAGCTTTGTTCTAATCCTCAGTCTCAAACTTTTAGGTACAACACATTTTAAGGGGTGTTACAGGTGTTTTAAAAAATAAAATACTAGTTAAAAACGCTCAAACGAGAAAGACAAAATATGCTAGCTAATTTTTATGTTTTAACATTGATTACATGGTTTCTCGAATGGACAAGCCAGTTGATGGGATCGGCAAACAAACTGGTATACGAGTATATTAAATTGATTTCAACGTTTGCTCGCCTATAATTAAAACAATGTTTTTTTTTTTAATTCAGAAAAGAAAAACACAAAAAACTTTTAAAACTCTCATTAGATCCTCCAATACTAAAGAGTCTTGCATAGCCAGTTGATTTTTCGACTGTCAAAATAGACTTGCAATTCAGTGGGTGTATCACCCTAAATATCTTGTCGGATTTTGAGTTTTATCCTTTTAGGGAATGCACAGTAAAATTGTTTGCAGTTTCTGTCTGTATTTCTGGCAGTGGCATTTCTGAAATGGGTTAGATAGACGACCATTGGGACTCTCTCAAATCTTCCTCATCTGCTGATCGATTGCTATTTTCAACCGAAGTTCTGGATAAAGTGTCTTCCAGACATATCTCTCACATCTTATAACACATGGTAGTTGTGTAGTTTGCGTGATCTTTGTAAGCGGCGAGGTGCTGACGCTTTTGGTTTGTTGTACATGAATATCAGCGGCTTTTGATTGGTTCATAATACCACTTCACGCCTCTCACGCATGCTGGTTATTCCAAAAACTAGAACTAGGCGTTTCTTCTCTATTCGGGAGCAGTCATCCTCTGTATGAATTAAAGTCTTGCTTCCATATGTTGCTGGTTGGTTATCTTGTAAATGAGCGAACGGCACATGACCGTGTTTGCCTGTTTGTATGGCTGGAATAAATTATTTTCGGACTGGAGCGGTGGCCATTGCTTGTTTTATTCAGTCAAATGCTTTAGCCTGCTCTTGTAACCAATTTCATTTCATGCCCTTCTATGACAGTCTTCTCATTGGTTTGAAAATACAGGGTGGCCCAAAATAAAGAACACCTCATTTGATTCACCGGATGCTGGAGCAGTGAATCATGAGTATAAAACCAGATGAATGTTATGTTAAGATGTTATTGTTGTTGTGAAGCACTCACTTCCACTTCCATCGTTCAGCATGTTTAGGGTTCCACTCAGTAGTTGAGGAACCAGTTCTTCAATGCTGGAGGCCACTTTAAGAATTTAATGCAATTCTAGTTTTTAATAAAACTCATAGTATTAAGATATTGTGTATTTTACCTTGACTTATGGTAAACATTGTAAATTCTGATCAAGCTTTTACTGGAAGCAGTTTGGGGCAGGGGTGATTTCAAGTGAGTGTTGGCTCACTGGAGCCCGGAATGCGATAAATAGAATGGATTTATTATCAAACTCAATCTATATAAAGCTTTTTTTCAAGTTCGCTTTACCTGAAATTTTAGCTTTATTCAGCTCTTTGTGTATACCTTCGATCACTGAAAAAGGGGTAATTTCTTACCCTGAGTGCTTATTTCTTTAGATACTCTGGATCAGTACAGATTTTGTGTATCTTAACAGTTAGCTGGTCCGGTACTCGTTCGGTTGGTGACGTGGTCTTCTGTGTGATGCCTTATTTTTTGCAGCCAATTAAGCTGATCGTTGAGATTACTTTTCAGTGATATGGGCACTCTACCGGGATCGTAACCCCTGAAGTAACTATCTTATCAGCCTCAAAGTGTACCGTACTCTTCAATCGTCCTACTCCTTAAAAATATCCGTTTCCTTTGTTGTCTCCGCGTGAAGACTGTTACCCACGGTCATTAAAAGACACGGATAAGATCTCGTCGTCTGTCGAATAAGTGGCATCCGAGTTCCGCTGCTGATGTATGAGAGACTTTCTTGCTCTTTTTTCCTCGGTTTATTTTCTTCGTTTTTACATTTCTTCAGGAAACTAGTTTTCCTTTGAAGATGCCCCGCCCGTGTATCTTCCCGTACGCTGGAAATTTACATATTTTTCTTTTATTATTATTTCGTTGATTCTGCGCACAAAACACGCAATCTTTTCTGAAGTTGGGTCTGCGATTTCGTGGACTGTCTATTCTATTCACCTGTAAGCTTGCGTCGGAATGTCTGTCTTACGTCCGTCTTCCGACTGCTCAGAATAGATCAATACCGTTTGAAAGAGTAAAGTCAGATACCTGCAACGATTTTATTCTAATAGAGGTCATCTTGAAACACATCACCGATCAGTTCACTCTCCATCACATCGCGCTCAGTAGCAACGGATACAGCCCTCAACGCTAAAACGGGAGCGTCGCTGCTTTCACCAAGTCCCTGAGCACGGTTATTGGAAAAATTCCCTTCATTAATAACAACACACCTGATAAATGTAGATGGTTTACTATTGTCATCTTTCTCGTTTAGTTCGATAACGATTTCATAAGCATCCCATATTCGCCTCAAATTCTCCTAGTATTCGGTCCAGTTTTCATTCGATACGACTTTAAGTGGTAACGGACACCACAGCCGCTATTGTAGGATTGCCCGCGGCTTCTTCTTGAACAGTTTACCTGCCCACACTAAAATATACTAAATGTGGCCGCACTATTCCCCGGTATAAGAGGACAACGAAGGTTTGGAAAATCACAGACCTGCCTACTTTCACGGTAAGCACAAGTAATCAGTTAACTTCCAGGTAACTGCGAAATATCTAAAATTAACCGTCAGTTTCTGACTCCATGTGATGCCATTCTGTTCTGGCTAAATATAGATTCCAAGAGACCGCATACGAACAACAGCCAGATCGTAATAATTAATTAATTAGTTCAAACGTTATTTAATAAAAGGGATTACAGATTATCTTCATTCACTTAATCTGCAAATTTGAAAATCAAGATAGAGCAAATTAGGTCAATCTGTAAGTTCCGTGTGTCTTATTAATTTATTCATGCAAGTGAATAACTGGCCGTTAATGATTTTATATGCAGTGATCACGCAATCGCACGGGTTCTCTAAATTCGTAGCTGCGACAGGTCGATAGATTATGGGCCACGAGTTCAAATCTCAGGAGAGGCCTACAAGTGAGGAAATTAGTCCCTATTTTATGTGGACATTGTGCAGACCTGATTTAAAGATCCCCGGTGCTCATTAGCATCTAGAAGACAACGATGAACATTTCTATTTTATAATTTCTGTTCAAAATTTTTCACATTTTTTAAATCAAAATAATAAGTTTACTGTTTTAGGCACACGAACGAGTTACTTAATATATAATAAGTTGTTTTTTTAATTAAAACTTGGAATGAATCGGAACAGATATAATTTCTTTGTATGCTTTTGATTTCCAATAAAAAGTTTGACGTTGTCGGGTGTTTATCGTTTTTTTTTTAAATTATTAAATCAGAATTTTAAGATGAATTTTCTCATAAAAGATCTGTCAAAGTGGTCCAGCCCGGGCCTGAATCCCGGTCGGAACTGGCTCAGTTTACGGTATTTGTCTGGAACGGCTCCTGACCGAGTGACTATTTTTCAGGATACTCCGGTTTCCTCCCAATTTATTTAGTAGATTTCTTCTTCGGATACACGAGATTCCGCAGGTATGTCTTGACTGGCTCGCACCCTGACCGCTGCTCGAGAGCCCCATTTCGTACCTAGGTAACTCGCTTGTTCGCCAAGTCTGGCCCCTCCCACACCCACCCGTCTGAGACGTCAAACGTCAGCAGAGCAGCGTTAGCGTTGAAGAAACAAATCACACGACGTGCGTCTTCTAATGATGATCTTCAGCAGCCACAACAGCTTTGTGTGGCGCTGTCTTCATCTTTTAACATCGCCGCTGTTTGCAAAACAAACTTAAGGCACCGACAAGAAAGGGTGCGGCCCGACTGATTTTCTTAATTTGTATGGAACCATAGGAGTACAAAAAATCAATTGACGTTCATCCGAGAGACCCCGACCACAGGGTTCTGTGCTACACAGAAACTTTATAGGCTTGGTTTCTTTGGGAATAACGCTTCACTCCTCCAGTATATAGCATTATTGCCTACCGGGTGTTCCTTGGGATTTCTCCACAGCCAACGTGATACTATAAAATCAAAGTTCTCTTGCACGAAACACCTTGCGTGCTTTCATTCTAGCAGCAACCTGCACCAAGATGAGCTAGTGACTGTGGTGCGTTAAGTTTTTATGCGAAAATAGAGTAAAGAATAAAGTGAGACCGTGATATGACGAATAGCAGTTTTGTTGCTGTTGTTACTATGATCAATACAGTAAAATTCATTATGTTAATATTCGGTCGAGTCACTTTATTCTCTTTGAAATTTTGTTTCCGGCATAAGTCCAGGTTCCTCTTTAATTCTATTATTGGTGAAATGTAGACTACTTGCTCTCAGCTGCTAACTCAGATGCTTTCACAGGTACTCAGATGGATTTATGTCAGGACTTTGGGGTACTCAAGGAAAAAACTGAATGTCATGATTTCTCGTTTAAACTGTGGTCAGAAATGTAGCATGTAACTTGACGATCTACCTGAAGAATATGGACATCGGATTTCTGTATTCCCTGTTGTTACAACTGTATCAGACATCTTTAAAACAGCCATGCCTCTTTAGAATTGAGGCATACTTGGAAAGTCTCCACTTGTGTCTTTCCATCAAGCCAGATTGCAGCCCGCACTGTGGCAGTCCTGCCTCCATATTTGAAGATAGTAGAGTTGGGGTTGTTTCTTAGGTCTTCTCTAAACCAAGGTGTTATCTCCAGATTTCTGCAATCTGGACTTATCGTAGAAGAGTACACACTGGAAATACTTAAGAATGTCTTACCAGATCAGAGCTTTCGTGATTTATTCCTATCGACAGAAAGGTGTTTGAGGTTCTCTAAGCCCTCCGTACCTTATTCGGTAAAGATGATGTTAGACCACTTCTTGGATCTCTTCTTTTGCATGGCCAATGTCAGGAAGAAAATCTTTAGTTTTAGTACGGATGCGATGAGTAATGGATCATTCTTTTGGCAGTGTTTGTTGAAGGTATCATAGATTTCGGAATGGTGATAGTGCATAGTGATCATTTCTTTACGTAGACGTCCAATATATACATAATTTCACATGTATTTAAATTTCTTGCAGATACATGCATATACAGTGGTGATAAAATTAACATCTCAGGACGCTATAGTATTTACAAAGACTTTGGTAAGTGATATGGTTATTTGGATTATATCTGTGCTCAGTAGGAGGAACCTTTCTACTCCCTTATCAGTGGCGCAGCCAGCAGGGGGACCATGGGGGCTTAGGCCTCCCCCCGAAAAAAATTTCTGACAATTAGGCCTTAAGTCATACCTCACTGTGTATTGATTTCAAAGCAGTCACCAGTGTTTGTGTTGGTGGTGTCCTGTGCTACGTACAGTCCTCTACACTGGTGTGCTGCGCATGTTTGTTTGACCCAGCTACGTCCTTTTACCAATCAATTTGTTGTTTCAAGCAGATTGTTTTGTTTTCAGCAATGTCTGACAAACGAGACAAACCATCAAGTTCTTCTCAAATGGGTACTGAGTCATATTTTGTAGAGACCGAAAGGTGATGCAGCTACGATGAAGGCGACATCTGGTGAATCAGTAGAAGTACTACGTGAACTTCCTGATGCGCCTGAACCACTTCTACCAGCCGATCCTCTTCAATCTTTGCCAAATGATATAGGAGCATATATAGGTTCAACTGTCACTGATGAAAAACGATATAAGTTACTGAGAAGTCCATGGATGCCTTCTGCAGACTACAAATTTCCAAGTATTGTGCAGTGTGGGCATAACAAATCCTTACTGGCTAAAAAAACACCTGGGATTTTCTCGCGTATAGCCCATGGTGTCTACTGCAAACATTGTGCATTATTTGGTCCAGAGAATGTTAGAAACCAACAGCTTCGAAAATTTGTGACGGAACCACTGTGTCGGTACAAAGATGCCCGAAAAAAACTTGAGAAGCATGCGGGACAGGACTATCACATTGCCAGTGGTAAACAAGCCGATGAGTTCTTGGTGGGGCATACTGAGAAAGAGAAAGATATCATCAGATTGTTGCATTCGTCACATCAGCTTCAAGTTGAAGAAAACAGGAGCAAGATTCGACCAATAATACAAACAGTCATATTTTGTGGACAACAGGAACTTGCATTAAGGGAGTAGAGATCATGGACCACTCAAAATGGAGACGCCTCAGCACAATGACAGGATTTTCAGAGCATTACTAAGATTCAGTATTGATGATGGTGATGCTACACTTCATGCCGCATTGAAACTGAAAACGCGAATGCAACCTATCTCAGTTGGCAGACACAAAACGAAATCAGTAATGTGTGTGGTACTGTCATTGTGCAAACACTTGTCGAAGAAATAAGAACTGCAAAATTCTTCAGTCTGATTTTGGATGACACAACAGATATGGCAACAAGGGAGCAGTGTTCTATCTCTGTGAGATATATCAAGGAGAACAAAGTCTATGAAAGATTTCTAGGATTTTGTGACGTTAGTGGAGACCTGACTGCAAAGGGTATCACCACCACAGCTTTGAATATGTTGAGGCAAGTTGGTCTGGATATCAGTCTTATCCGTGATCAAGGCTATGATGTTGCAAGGGCCATGAGTGGCCAATGGAAAGGTGTACAAGCAGAGGTGAAGAAGGTAACTCCTGCATCACCTGATGTGCATTGCAACAATCATGTTTTGAAGCTTGCTACACAAGCATCATGTCCAATCGCGTCAATTCGCAACTGTAATGACCGAGTGAAGGAGATATCCACTTTCTTTCATATTTCAACAAAACGAACAACAGTATTGCAAGCGCATCTCCCTTCCAGGAAAGGAATCAAAAAGGTTTGCCCAACCCGTTGGGTCGAAGGTCATGCATCAATCGTACGTTTCACAGAATTGCTGGAGCCTGTTGTTCGAGCTTTGGAGGATATTTGTCAGCAGGGTGGTGATTTGGATGGAAATTCTACGTCATTGCTGCAAGCAATATGCAACACAGAATTTATTATTGCTATTCATGTCATGAACGAAATGGAAACCTTGTTTTTTCCATTGTCTAAGGCTCTGCAAACTCTAGCTATTGATCTTTTAAAATGTATGTCAATGGTGGACGAGGTTTTTAATGTTTTGAGAAACAAAAGAGAAAATGCAGAAGCAGAATTCCATTCTGTTTTTACTGATTCGGTTATGACCACAGCTGATCAACTGGATGTCGATATCAAACTTCCAAGACGCACTGGGCGCCAAGTTCATCGAGAAAATCACGAGGCATCTAGTCCAGAGGAATTATACAGAAGAACATCTACTTTCCATACTTGGAGAACATGATTCACCAGATGCAGGTGCGATTTGATCCTATGGAGAGACACTGCTTAGAGATGCAACATTTGATCCCTGCTTTCCTTAGTTTGGGCAACTTCACTGCACTCCAAGAGGTATTTGACCTTTACAGCTGTGACGTTGACACCTCTACGCCAGTCTCGAAAGGGGAGTACGAGAGCTGGACATCAAAGTGGGCCACTGTTTTAAGGATTGAATTGCCAGAGAATTTCATGGAGACACTGCGTGTGTTTGTGATTCCTTCTCTTTTCCGAACATCCACACTCTGCTGCGCTTATTTGCAACATCGCCAGTCACTACAGCAACAAGTGAACGTTCGTTTTCAACACTTCGGCGGCTGCTCACTTATCTACGGAGCACTATGGAACAAGGCCGTTTGATTGGATCGACTCATCTGACGATCAACCGTGACATTACAATCGATACAGAACTCGTTATCCATGAGTTGTCTGGGAAAAAACGCAGACTGAATTTTGTTTTGTAATTATTTGTGTAGTAAATCAGTTGTAAAATAAATCTTTGCGTACTCAAGTTTATTTCTTAAGATTCTAGAAATCTACGTACGTACTTCTTTAGTCCTAGTCTGGATTTTGAATAAACATCTCTGTCGGTTGGTTGGGACACCCGGAAAATATATCCTGGCTGCGCCCCTCTCCCTTATCCTACTTGCCAAACTATCTGGTAGAACTAGAAAGGCGCGTGATTCTGTAATTCATTAAGTTATACAGTTCATTATAAAATACATGTTCATACAACTGATAGATTGCATTTTGAAAACCAGCCTAAACTCTAAAATAGTAAACGGTTGTAAGATCAAGATAAATATTTGTACATCAGGTTCCGAAGTACAGCGAAGGCAGCAACAACCTATACATAACAATAACAAAGCCCTTCTTAAAATCCTGCTCATATAACTTGACAATGTACCATGATGACCACTTTAACATGTCCACTCGAATATCTACTTCTAACTTGTCGTAATTTATAATATATATATATATTGGAAATCATGTATTTTTGTGTTAGATTTGAAATTGGTAAAATTTACAATTTTGGTCATTTTCTCATTACGTCTGCGGAAATCTACAGAGCGGCCTTCACGTCAACGTGTTGACGTGACGTCATTATGTAAATTAAGAGGGGTTAATTTGACTTTATCACGAAACATTAGACAATTATAGGGTGATGGGAAACGGTTGCTCGTCATGGCTGTAACTTTTAGTATGGCAGGGAATAAACTGTGAAAATTATTTTAGTAACCAGTTATTATTGATGTTCACATTATGGAAGGTTCGCATGACTCTCTTATTTGAATGCTTTCTGTTCTGGCGATCTAGGTATAACGATTGCATTCAATTTATCCTATATAAACTGATCAATGCAGTATAGTCATATTGGGATATAACTTGCACAAATTAAATAAGGATAATACAACTACCGGCAATTCAAAACTGCTCATAAAATATTACATTTAGGAATTTATTTTCCACTTTTATGTGGCCATTTTATGTCATAATGACAAAGAATAGCCAATACCTACACAAATTGCACAAAATGAATTCACGTGCCCTTTAGTAGGGTGCACGGCTGCCTCTGGCTCGCTCTACAGCGCTGCGGTTAGTATCTCATACAGTTCACCAGATGGCTGGTGTAGTCTTTTGGCAGTGCGAGCCCTCTTCTGTCCAGGCTTGACGCAGCTGCAGAACTCCTCCGAACAGCTCCTAGTAGCTGTCTGATGCGACAGAGAGTGGAGTTCAGGCCCGAGGCCGAGCAAGACTTGAAAAATGTGCGATATTTTCCTTTTAGCAATGATTTATGACTATTCTTGTACGGTGGTCTCTTGCATTATTGTCCATCAAGGTGCAAAAACGTTAGAACAACAGGTATAATCACCTCATTCAGGTAACGCTGATTCCTATCTGTTTTATCAAAAGATACTCATTTCACTTTTAAACTGCATTTTTCTTTGATTAAAATATGGACATCAAGATATGTCTATTCATCCGCATCTCGTTCGATTTCTTATTGAGAGCCCCCACCCATGGCAAACAGGCCAACATATAGAGCCGCCAAAAAGGGGCTGATATGAAGGGATCAGTTTTCATTACCCAGGGACAAAATTCACGCTGAAAGTCGGTCCTCTGGCGCGCTGCTCTATAGGTTAGGGGGGATACGACCAGCAGGTGTTTCGTGTAATATCTGCGTGATTCATCAACAGAATAAAAGTTATCTTAAAAGATTCCGTGCATAAGCAGATGCCCTCATCGATTTTGCATCTTTTGGTATTCATTTGTTTATTTTGAGTTTGTTTGTTTTTTTGTATGTTGTTGTTGTTGTTGTTGTTGTTGTTGTTGTTGATTACCGGAACCAAGTATTCTATCCACGACCCGTGTTTCTAAGGTGACGTAGGTTTCTCGCTAATTACCATCCAGCTGACGCTTTCACGGCAGCTGGTACAACAAACCTCTGCTCGGTTGTTACTTGAAGTAGAGACGATTTGTTTGCGGAGTTTCCTTATCTTCTTAGGTTAAACGGAATGTTTGAGTTCCTAACTGTATATCCGAACTGCAGCGCACCTCCGTCCTAACACCACGTCGATTACACCTGATGGATTCTAGCTTATCCGTGTAATTCACGAAAAACACTTTTGTCAACAACGTAGCTTTATAAGAAATAAACTGCTGAAAGAGTTAAAATAGAAAATGATAAATAAACTTTATATTTGTCAGCAGAGTTTGGTAAACATTACGCAGAAATGAATTGGATCTTTCCTGAAATAGTCAGCACAAGATTTTGCCTAATGATTCCGTCTAAGAAACAATCGACTGTTTGCCCTCGTTATAGTTTCGGACGCCAGGTTGCGTTTAGCCGTGAACTCTACTGTGTGATCGGCGAGTAGTCAGCGATGGAGCTAATGTCCCGTGTCCACCTAGTAAACCAGCCGAATCTGACTGCGTTGGATGTTCACTCGGTGAAGTGATTGTATTTCTAATGTCTAAATGTTGGCGTAATTGTTTTTGATGTCTAAACAGTGACATGATTGTATTTCGTGTCTTCCCAATGACGGGTGCTGTGTTTTGATGTAATGCATTACCGTGGACTTTCCTCTCCATAACCATACTTTCCCCAATAGAAAATCGCTGTTGCTCATGAAACATTAATGAAAAAGTATTTCAAACGTTTTCTAATGCTGCAGCAACCGATTGATTTGTTCTACTATAATTAATAGGTTGTTACAAACGTTTTGTCGGTTTTTTACCGCAACAATGAGACTTCCTATTGCTGCTGAACGTGAAGTTCATTAATAAAAGTAAGTTCCATTACAATCAATACATTTCTGCCAATGAGTTACAAGAGCATTTATACCATTTTGAAAAAAATCTGGATTTCTGGAGACGATAAATTGTTGGAAGGCAGTTTCATTTACTGCTTGGTTGGAGGAGGATTTCATACGGAGGAAGCTGTCGAGGCGTTTTATAAGGTGGTGGTCTGGGGAAGAAAGGTCTGGTGAATAGGCTGGGTGAGGGAGAACTTCGTACCCCAACCTGTTCAGTTTCTAAAGAGTCACTTTTGTAACACGAGGACGAGCATTGTCATGGAGCGGAATTGAGCTTCTTCGATTCACCAATGCCGGCTGTCGTTGGGAGAGTTTTCTGATGAACAACGTTTAATTCATGACAGAACTTTTCAGCTGTGATGGTTTTGTCAGGGTTTGCTTCTTATAACAAGCGAAGAGCAGATCTCCAATCGACGATTTTGTTGTTGTTCATTCAGCTCGTGAGGCACCCACTTGTCAAGCTTTTCCACCTCACCGATTGCGTCAAGATGCTGGGAAGCAGTTGCAGTGCTTACGTCAAGCTCTCCAGCAATTTCTCGCACTTTCTTAGATCGGCTTAAACTGAGGCTCTCAGACGGTCGTCATCACAGCTGGAAGGACGTCCGCTACGTCCCTTATCTTCGAGGCTCATATCTCCTGATGGAAACTTCGCTAACCATCGCTGTACTGTCTGCTCATTTGCTGTGTCCTCGCCCCTATGCCTGCTTAATGTCACGAGTTGCCTCGATCACTTTATGGCCTGGTTTGAACTCTTGAAGCAAAATAGCACGAAAAACTTTCCTATCCCCGCTTCACCCAGAACCCCGAAACAAATATCATTTTTTATGATTTTTTAAAAGGTAGGTTTCACATAATGTATGCCAAAGAACAGGCTATAAAACGATATATAACTTATCTACATACACCTTCACAGGCTTGCAAAAAATGAACCTTAAATTAACTTAATACACAAACCGACAAAACTTTTGTAACGACATAATAGTATCTTTATCCTATTTTCTGAGATTTTCGTGAATATTTTTTGTTGTACTGACACTGCACAATTTTATTTAATCTGACAAACCGAAGGTCTGCTCGATAACTTTCTCACTTTTCCTTGCCGTATTTTTTTGTGTGCTATTGTGATTTTTTCTTCTGACTACTGCTATATTTACTAACACCCACCAATTCCTGGTGAAATCGATTACTTATTTGTTTTATAATGCAGGTAGCGTCTATTAATTTCCAATGTTATTAATATGAGAAATATCATTACTTACTTGCATGTACTTTAGTTATACAAATTTCCTGTGAGTTCGTAATTTATTAGTATTATTGAAACCAAAGAGAAAATGAGACATTAGTACATATAATAAGTGACATTGGCCATCGATGTACAAAATGGCAAGGTCATTTGTAGCCAGTCGGAAGAACCTGACAACCTACAAGAAAAGTGTTTGACGATGCTATTTGCCCAGGAGAATTTAACCCGAAGATATAGCCATCTTGAGAGAAAAATATAACTCGACAATTTTAGGATTCTTTTCTTTCTTTGGCCAGTCTCTTTTGAGGCCATGATCCTTCCCGACTATTCTTTGAATTACGATCGATTTAATAACATGTTATGGCTCCGACGACAACATTCATGCCAAACTAAACCGAAGTTTTAATTCAACAAATATTTTAAATCTGAATTCCATAATTCTTAGTTATTAGAATTCCATTTATTGCTCTGCTAATTAACATAAGAGAAACGTTAGAAAGACATATGGAAATTGCCCGGAATTCAGTTTGAACATTATGTAACACATAACAAAACAGATCGTCGTTTGATGCCCGTATCTCTAAATTACCTAGCGTTTCACGACGCCAGAATTCTAACAATGAACTAACTACCTGTTATGTCAAATACATAGTGGTTAGATGTCGTTAACTGGCGTAGGAGGAATATCTTGGCTGCAGGAATGTTGTTTCAGGCGTTAAAGCAAAATTAAAGGACGACTTTTCCTAATAAAACAAATAGATACATAAATAAATTATTTAAACAAAAGTTAAGGAAATATCGCTTGTCGTTTTCGTTGAACTTTGCGTGCTTACTTGGCGTTTATATCAAACAGCTAGGTTGCTATGGCAACGATTTCCTCTCCTCTATTTTCGTTCATTCACCTAGGTCGTGGCGAGTACTATTATAATGGCTTTACCGTAATTACCT
Source organism: Nautilus pompilius (assembly GCA_018389105.1). NCBI lineage: Eukaryota > Metazoa > Mollusca > Cephalopoda > Nautilida > Nautilidae > Nautilus > Nautilus pompilius. The sequence continues at coordinate 224,780 of JACATO010001417.1, read as the reverse complement.
AACATCGAGACTCCGATAGCCGAGATGAAGCAACTGTTCAAATTACTTGCTGCTTTAACTATGTTTGACTTTGGTTTCCGTTTTACTGAATATAACGAACAAAGGTGGAAGTTAGTTTTTGGACCTAACGATTAACGGGCATAACACTGACTGCAGTATTTTAAAACAATTAGATAAACTAAAGAACTAAAACACTGCGAGTTAAAAACAATACCTTTAGGGAGACTGATTCCTATCGCAAGATTGAATAGTATTTAATTATATCTTATCTAGAACTTGTGTAATCATTTGGATTCTCTATCTTTTGAACTGGACACTACGGTATTCGCCATCTGGCCACTGCCTCATCAGACATTTTAGTGTATATTTTATCGTCTTTTCCATTGTTTTAAAATCTAGATTGTTACCAAAAGCAATTAATTTTTCTTAATTCAAAATATAAAAGCGAGAGGAAATGATATGGGGACAAAAAATCTGAGTTAATAATAAGTGAAGCGTAAATTAAATCAAGGGAGAGAATCCGTAACTTAATTTTTAAATATTCCGTTATCTTTATTTATAATATTCTATTTGTAAACCATTTTTAATTAAGGAATGCGAGTTTATATTTTAGCTATATCGTTCGAATAATTATTCTAAAAGTTATACACAGCTGCCACACAGACGTTATTCATTAAAAATAGATGACGCTGTCATGTTCGTCCTAAAGTAAAAGAAACACTAATTTATATGTAGCCAGGCAGGATGTAGATGAATCGAGCGTTCGCAGGGTTACAGTTTCTCGCTAGTCAGATGCATAGTTTTCGTTACTTATATTGAAATCCTTATTTTTTCTTCTTCTTTGTGTTGCTTTCTTCAGTATAACGTAAAATTCTTAAATCTTTTACTTTGTAATTTGTTTTACGCTTTCATATCGATCAGGGCTGATTATAAAATCTTATATGAATAATGTCTTCCTCGATAAAATCTCATGTAAAACATGAAAAACAATCGATTATCAATAAGGTATGTATTATATTTATAAATAATTGTTTCATACAGTTTACTTCACAGAATATCTGCTACTAACAACGGCTTAGTAATATTTAAAAATAACTTTACTATCACATACATCATTCTCCAGGCGTGAGATATTCTACACATGTTACTTTATTCAAACATTAGCAGATCTGGTGTAGTAGTAGTAGTAGTAGTAGTAGTAGTAGTAGTAGTAGTAGTAGTAGTAGTAGTAGTAGGTGTTGTTGTTATTGTTGTTGTTGTTGTTGTTGTTTCTCTTTAAGAATAGCAGTAAATTCCTGTTTATTTCGTTATATGTCTACTTCTTTTACAACAGCATAACAATCTGAAAAAAATAAATAAAATGTACAAAAAAGAAAATACAGTAGTTGTAAAAATTGTTTGAACAATGTCAAAAATGAAACATCTGGTTGAGATAATCGTATACTGATTGTCTACTATAAGAACAAATATATCAATGGTTGCGAAATATATTTTTTTACTGTTTACCAAATAGCGACTAATGATAAACGTATGTAATCGAAATCTCTACAATTAACAGCTAATCCATAATCTGTTATCACGAATTACTGCAACACAGTACTCTGGCATGGCCTCAACAAACCACCTAATGTTAGACTTCACTGGAGACAGCCATATTTTGTTGTTGTTGTTGTTGTTGTTTGTTTTCGTTGTTGTTATTTTGGTGTCTATGCGTTCCCAAATATTCCAATAGGAGTTTATATCAGGGTTTATGATGGACCACTCCATCACTGTTAACATCTCTCCTATTACTTTTCTGGTCAAGTATCCCTACACAAAGGTTTGAAGTGTAATTGTGTCATTGTATGTTGTTTGTATAGCAGGTTCCAATCACTTTACAGCCATGGCGGCCAAACATTTTGACTCACTCTAGAAATATCAATAACAAAATCTATCCTCATGTAATCCAGCTCTCACAGCCTGACCCTGCAGACCCGTGACCACATCTAACAGAGTCACTCCCACCTGTCGTCATATGATGTACGGGGTCATGTCGGACGTCACGTGTTCTCCTGATAGATTTCCTATCGTCACATTTCACTGTTCTGGTCATTTTTCCATTAAGTCCACGGTAAACTACACAGCGGCCGCCGTCACGTCAGCACGTTAACGTGACGTCATTATGTAAATTAAGGGGGAGGGGTTAATTTCTGCACGTTAATACGTTAACGTGACGTCATTAGGTAAATTAAGTGGGACTAATTTGACTTTATCATTACAAGTTAGCCAATTATAGAGAAACGAAAACGTTTGGCCGCCATTATGGCTGCGCATTATAAATTTAAAATTTACATACTGATGATCATGATAAAATACTGAAAAGACAATTTTAAAAAATTTTTTTAAGTAATTCTACACGAAATAAACAGATCCGTTTACTGGAGCAAAGGATATTATTATTCCCTTTTCTTATAATCATTGATCCTCTGCAAAGATGATTAAGGGATAAATGTATTACTTGGAATCTCTTTACAATCTTGCCATTTTTTATTATTTTTCCAAGATATTTGTAACGATCTTTTATAACAATAAGCCTATCTATTGATTCGAAAGAAAGCTCAGTAAATATTCCATTTGCCTCTTTATTGCATCAAGATAATGATTTTTTTCTTTGCGTTATTTTTTTCTTCTTACGTACGCCAAGTTTTCTCCATTTGATCAATAGCATTTCTCGCGAATATTTTATTGGCAGATCAATCCATGCGTTATTCTAGTTTCTTATCTTTTCTTTCTCCTAATATTTTATTTATATTTCCAAGCTTGCACGTTTTCGCTCAATATAACATTTATATATTTTAAAGTACTTAACGTGCATAATAGGCCAATTTGAAGTTGACATTCAGTTACAGCTGTAGTATTTACAGATTTAAACAAAGTTGTCTGATCATTAACTTGTGCAAATTTTAATTAATCCTTTTTAAAATACATTGTAATATATATTTTCGAGACACTAAACTACCTTACAGTCCTCTCACTAATTAAGCAAAAGCCATTTTGAAGTTGACTGCAAAGCGATCTTATTTCCTTATTGAACAGAACAAACACTCTATTATCCCTTCTACTTATTAAGCATCTACAGATGCATTTCAGCAGCAATTTCAATAAAGCAGATCTATCAAATGCTCAGCTGCGTTGATAAGAACTGTTGGTCTATAGAATACGACAGAAATAATAACAGTGAGTTTCAATTCAATCTACTGTTGTAGCTTTTGTTAAATCTTGTACTTTATTTTTCTGGGAGTAATTATTTCTGAGCGACTGCACAGCTTGAGTTCCTTTTAATTCGGTGTAGCGCCGATCGAAATAACAGCTTTGTTCGAGTTTACTGGTTGAAAGATTAACTCCCTTTAAAGGTACGTGAAACCATTTTTTATTATTTTTTTTTCGATATTTCGAGAAAAACACAAATAAGATAACGAAGGGAATACTGCATACCAAAGGACTGGGGTTTTATTAAAACTATTGGTTCGTGAGGACAGGGGCCCTCACGTGTCAGAGAGAGCTTTGGAAAAGAGTAGATCAATGCGGTGTGTAAAGTTATCGATCACCCCAACAAACGCGAAGACTTTATGGCCCGCTAGATCGCCAACTACGTTTTGTTGTTGGTGTCTCTGTAAAACATTTAAAATATTCAGCGCATTTCCGCCACTCTGTAGTTATAGATATTTACGATCGATCCCTGCTTTCAAAAATCGTATTGCGTATCAAATATCTCGCTCCAGGTTTGTCGTATCAACCCCAACAATCACACCCGAGTCTCGTTCAGTTATAGGTTAAAGTCGGCGACTTATGTTCGGTTTCACACAAAACCACGTGAGAAGCGAAATGTCTAGAAACTCCGCTTATAAACTCTGCCACACAAACACCACTAACATTCCCCACCGGCACTTTGCTTCATTCTCTATAATTTTAGAACTGAAGATATTTCCTAATGCCAAGCTTTTAAGATGAGTTAGGGAATTTAATAATTACTAACTTAAAATTTTACTTTTTTAAAAAAAATATTTCAGATAACATATCCCGGGAAAAGAGCATACAGTAGAAATTTCCAGTTATTTTGAGAAGCGAGTTCGGATACATTATCTGCCAGGATATGCCGTTTCATTTAGACAAGTAAAGGATTTCAGCCAGTGGAAATCGCGGAACTATGGGACAGGCATTAAGATGGTCAGCGTTCGTCATCAGCTGTTGTTGCTTTCTTGTGGCGCTCAAGACTCGTGGTTGTCTGGCCACAATCCAACTTCGCGGCGTCGGCGCTAGTTTCCCGAAGGCAGTATACGACACATGGCTTCCGGCGTACAAGGCGATGAGGCAACATTTTGTCGATCTGAACATGACTTACGAGGCATCGGGAAGCGGCAAAGGCAAAAATCAAATACTAAATTCCAACGACATAGAGTACGCCGGTTCCGATTCTTTGCTGAGCGCAAGTGAGAACGAAAAAGAGCCGGACCTGAAAATGTTCCCTAGTATGGCAGGGTCAGTATGATTCTTTATATTACTTTTTTTTAAATGATTTTTTTTTTCCATCCATTCTCTGCCAAGCAATACCACCGATGGTCCAGGGTTTCGGAAATAATGCTGCTGTTGGACGAGTTATTCCTGTCACTTTCGAATGGCAGGGTCTGGGTGTATTGTCGTCGGCATGTCTGTGGATTGACTCTGCACGCGGCAGAGACCAAGGAACCAGCACCTGCTTTACCACAGTAGTCATACTCAAGGATGATGTATTAACGTAACCCATTGTCCAACCGGCTAAAAATACGGTAGCATTTCGTGATATTGCACTCAGATCTCCTCTTGTGTATTCTGAAGGGAAGGTCAAAGTGATATGCTGCTGGCAAATGTCTGCCTTGCATTTTATCTGCTTCAGAACTGCATTAGCTGCGTGACCGACAGGGTTGTCGCTTCCATCTGGCGACAGACCGAATCGTCCTTCATTTTCTTGGTTACCGCTGCTTAAAGTTAAGCGTACGGCTGGCTGATTTCGCGATGGCGGTCAGATGATAACTGACAAACAGATCATTCTCAGCATTGTCGGCTTATAAATTCAGTTTGTATTAGTAGTAAGAAGGATTAAAGATTTGCTTTTTATAACTATCATAACAATAACATCCATTATCTGTTGACTTTCGTTTACTCGCTCTTCTTCAACAGCCGGTCGCGTGGGTTTTCACCTGTTTCCATACACATCTACCGCAGAGTAGAGCTTCCTGCGTACCCGTGGTCGAGGTTCCGCACCTTGTCCACCTTTCAGGAGCCACAAGCCATACCCGGGTAACTACTCGCTGGGGGGGGCGGCACCAAAGCTGATACGCCCACACCTCCCTCTTTTAGCTCAGCGCTGTGGGAAGTCCTTTGATCCCGAAAGTCACGAGGCCAAGAAGACCTTCGCTCATTCATAAGAAATCTATAGCGATCCTATTTTCCCCATTTTCTTTTTTACTTGAGAAATATTCGGGTGATCCGTCCAGCTTATCCAGTGTGCCGTATTACTGAACTTTGACCCTATTTTATTGATACGTCAATCCCCTGTTCCAGTAAGTTGATAGGAAGGAGGTAGGCTACTTTTCTCCATGCACTTGTCCACTCGGATGTCCGCGATAGATTTTCTTTTTTAATCGATTACAGGAAAACTCATTATCCGGAAAAACCTGATATTTTTTTCTTTCTTTCGTTGACAGTGGCCGGCTCGTGTCCAGGCCTTTCTACGTGCTGTTGCCTTGAAGACGGGTGAAGCCTGACAGAAGTTTAATTATCGATTGTTCCACTGTTTTTCAGAGCAACAGTTATGGCATACAACTTACCAAAAATTGACGATACCTTGAAGCTGTCACGGGAACAGATCGTGGGAATTTATAATGGGACGTTTAGATTCTGGAATGATACCACTTTTAAGGAGAGTAATCCGAACGTAAATTTTCCAAACAAATCAATTGTTGTGGTCGCACGCAGGGATAAGTCGGGCACCACGTCCATGTTTACGAGTGCGCTGAGCAAATTCAGCGCCGAGTGGAAGAATAAAACAGGTGTTTTTGCAAAGGGAGTTAACATAACGACCGACCATCCATTTTACTGGGATAAATCTGTCATCCACTATTATGGTAAAGGAAATACCGGAATGTCTGGATTAATATCTTCAATTCGCTACTCAATTGGCTATCTCTCCATAGCAGCCGCACACTCCGAGTCATTGAAATTCGCTAAGTTGAAGAACAAAGCGGGGAATTACGTGAAAGCAGAGACCAATACAATTCAACAAGCCATGGAAAGTCTGGCTAAAAGATCGAAATCGTTAACCGGAGAACTGTCTGATACGAACGAACCCGCGGCCTACCCGATGGTTGGGTACACGTATTTGATTGTGTATTTTTCTAAAATGAAAAGTTGCGACTCTGCTAAAGAGCTGGTGAGATACATCGAATGGTTTATAGATGACGAGAAACCGCGAACGACGTGCAAAGATAAAGGAATGGCGCCTCTTAGCCGCACCATTGGTGACAGAGTAAAGACAATGATATTAAAGAAAATCACCTGTAACAGAAACAACGTCTGGGAGATGGTACAGGAAGACAAGCGGGTCGAAGAACTGTCAAAACAACATTGGAGGATCCCAGTAGCGGTCACCGTGCCTTTAGTTAGTCTTATAGTGTTCTTACTATTGGCGTACATTATCTACCAAAGGTTAAAGTTAATTAAAATGATAAACAACGATGAATGGAGCATTCCCATTGAGGACATAATATTTTACTTTGACGACAAGGAGACTTCTTGTGGAAAATCGAAACTCGTTGGTTTCAAATCTGTCAAGTCTTTGAAATCCTTGGACGATATACCGGAAGGAGCACAGATACTCAGTCAGATCCTACAGTGGCCGGGAAAATTTAAAGGAAATCAGGTGGGTGTTAGACTTTTAAAAGTCAACCTTCCGGACTTACTGGATAGAGAGACGAAGAAACTGATGCTCTGGATGCGAGACTGCATAATTCACACGAACATCCTACGGTTTTACGGTCTGACCGAAGTTGAAAACGACCGGTACGTGGTCAGCGAGTATTGTAGCAAAGGACAGATGACCGACATTCTTCAAGACGACAAATATAACCTGACAAACGATTTTAAACTGTCCCTGTCCACCGACATCGCTAGCGGTATGGCCTTTATGCACTCGCATGGGATAGTTCACGGAGGTCTGCGATCGTCGTGCTGCATTATCGACTCTCGCTGGTCCGTCAAAGTTGCCGACTGGGAGTACTGCAAACTCTACTCGCACGTCAACAAAAACAAGAGCCCCGTCCTCTGCCTGAGGGAAGACGTCGCCGAAGTCGGCAAATACGCCGCCGCCTTCCGGGACTTCTGGACATCTCCGGAAATTCTTATTTCTGCTTTCAAAAAGCTGCCCACTATGTCGTCGGACGTCTACAGCTTTGCGATAATTCTTCAGGAGATCTACACGCGAGACGACCCGTACGCGGAGCACGCCGACACGCTGACGCCGGAGGAGGTGCTCAACGCTGTGATGTACAACAATCTGCGACCCGAGCCGTTGGACGACGTTCCAGTTCAGATCCGGCAGATCGTGGAGATAGCCTGGTCGGATGCCGCCTCGAACAGACCCACTTTTGAGCAGATAATCAAAATGCTAAAGCACTGCGGCGCCTCCAAGAAAAGCGTCCTCGACAGCATGATGGAGACGATGGAAGAATACACATTCCACTTAGAGGAAAGGATAGAGGAGCGCACGTCCGAGCTGATGGTCGCCAGGAATAATATGGAGACGTTGCTCAGCGGGTTTTTGCCTCGACTAATCGTCTCCAAGCTGATTGATGGTCAAGCGATAATTCCAAACGAGTACCCACAATTAGGGTTTATAGTGGCCGAAATCGTGGACTATCAAACGCTAATAGCCAGTCGCTCGAGCCAGCAGGTTTTGACTTTGCTAAAAGAACTACACAACTGTCTGGACACAACGCTAAGTAAATACGAAGTCTACAAGGTGCCCTCGAGCTGCAGAAACATAGTCTTAGTCAACGGGCTAGCGGACGGCACGCCCGACCAGGGGAAAATCTGCCTCAATCTCGCTCACATGAGCTTGGACGTCGTCGAGATGCTCTCTCGAACCGCATTTCTCGACGGGACAGTGCACCTGCAGCTAAGGCTTGGGGCCCACACGGGGTCCGCATTTGCAGGAATGCTTGGGACGATGTCCCCGAGGTTTTGTTTATACGGAGAGTCGGTGCAGAAAACTATTTTCCTGATGAAGAATTCGCTTCCTTTGAAAATCCATATGTCACAAGATTTAATGGAAACTCTAGAACAAGAGAAACTATTTAAAATGGAATCCGGGAAAAATCTCCTTACTGAGGTGAGTGGTTTTGTTATTCCGTTAGTCTACTGGAAAATAACTCCTTACAAATTTGGTACTATAATGGTTTACGCTATTACTACCAGCATCCACTTCTTATAATTTATTTAATTCGTCTATAATTTTATTGCTAAATTAACTTTTTTCTAAAATATTATGCCATGCTGGAACTTTAATTAATTTAGAGTTCTGGCTCCATAATATTTCTACTTTTAGGTATCCGAAAGGATTTTTGATTGTCCTTACACTCAAAATATTAATTAATTAGATTTTCATCCAGACATCTCTTTAGATATGATATGATATTTTACATCGTTCACCATCTCTGCGAAACTCCGCTCAGCTGTTTCTCTAGTAGTTGAGCATCCTTTCTCAAACGGCCATAACGAACACAGGCTGTGTTCGCAAACTTATCATTAATCGAACATTACGCAAGCGATAGATAGTAGAATATTTCACAGAGGCAAATCGCAGTAGTTCCGTACTTTACGGCACCAGGTGGTCGCATCTAGCCTGGCGCCGGTGAATGATGCGTGTAGACAATGAAGGATCACGGCAAAATCCTTCTGAATCAGCCCTTTCCTTACGCCTGTATCGCCATCATCGGCAGTTAACACGAATGGCTTTTGAAAATCAGGTGCGGCTAAGACTGAAGCATGAACCAGAATGGCTTTCATTCACTGAGGCAATCTAACATTCTTCAGTCCTGATACATTTTTTAATTTTTTGGGGGGGATGGAATACATATAAAAATTAGAAAAGAACTTTCTGTAGAATCCGGCCATTCCGAAAAACCGCACGAACAGGAAAGTCTTGAGAATCCCTCTCGGTATAACGTGACTCCGTCCTACAGTATGAATCAAAAGGGCTCTGGCCAGAGTCACTCCGGAAAAAAACGACAGTTAACTCTGCCTGAGACCGACAGTCTGTCAAAGAAAACACCTATTCCATCTACGCACTGTAAATATGATCACAGCATCACCATTTTCCATTCTACGAGTTTCCAAACCCAGTCCGGCCATTCGTCAAACGCCGAGACGTAGTTGGTGGATTTTCCATTTCAAAACTTTTAAATGATATGAAGCTTCAGAGGTGACAAGTGCAGAGATGGTTTTTTTTGTTTTCCTTCTCTTGTGAGACGCGCCCTTAGCTACGTCAAATCTGCTCTCCAATTTTGCTTGGCCTACGGAGTTCCCCTTTCTCCACTCCAGCTCTTATCAGGTTCGTGGACCGGCACCAATGGTGAATTCCAATGACTGTGAATGGCATCAGGAATATCATTCGCTAGCATTCACTCTATTTCTTTTCGAGCCAAAGCCAGCTTTCCAGGAGCCATTCTTTAAAGATGCTATTTGACTGGCCCCGCGTACGTAACCATAGTACAACTTGTTCTTTTTTCCCTCAGCGAACGAGTCTGAATACTGCTCTGCTGCACTGATACAAACAACTCCACTCGTTTTCAACGTTTCAAATCTTTACAACATAATCAATTTCCTTGTCAATTTCTTTACACTTTCATTAACAGGCATTCGAACGATACACGATGCCACTGTAGCTACATTTCCTGTACTTTTCTTGTGATACATTTCCAACATGTGCGCAGGACACGATCTTTTCTACTTTGGTGTATCAGGGTTGCTAATGACAACTTCCCGAGTGCCTAACAGAAAAGATGGATCTCTTCATCCCAGTCTTTTTTAATCTATCATGTTCTTCGGTGTCTAGTGATATCTCTCTAAGGGAGTTTAAGATACTAGATGATAGGCAAAGGAAAGATATTTGGTAATACCTGATTAGTACATAACCTGCTGAAAGATACTGGATGTGAAGTTGTTCCTTTCTCTGACCGAATCTCTCTCCTCAAACGCACTAATGTTCCGCAAAATGATAGTCTCAGGCAATCTTGTTAAAGCACGCACGATGGTCAACAAAGATTTTCTAGGAGTCAGTCTTAAGCAATAAATGTATACGTTTATAGTTATCCCACTGAAAGGCTTATCACGAGATAGCGGATAGCATATTTTTATTTGGCTTGCCCACCACCAGCTGAAAAGTGTGATAAGTTTTGCAAAAGTCTACATCCTGCTTAATTCCAGGACAATAAAAACGTTGGAGGATGCGATTGTGGGTTTTATATAAACCCAAATTCCTTGCCATTGGCAACTCGTGAAAAACAACTTCAGGATTGTATACCTATAGGTGGGATCAACCACCACCTGATAGACTCATTGTCCATTTATTTTTTGCGGGATCATCCACAGTTCTCCATTAACACTCTGGACTTTAAAAAAGTAACAAACCAAAAACACTGTACTTTCTCTATAATGAGGGCTTTATCCGCTAGGCTAATGATTTAAGGATTTATGTCCTGTTCTTGGAGTAATTTATTTTCCCAAAATTAGAGGAAAATACCTTGAGCTAACCCCTTTCGGGACCCTTGTCCTGGAACGATACAGCCGTGTAAACAGCCTTCTGCTCTCGGTCGGCATCCTCAACTACTGAAACACGATCTTCAGGTATGAAACTGTTACAGCTCTCCAACTTGAAGTCACATTAAACTGAGAAGCCTCAATAACAGGCTGTGCCGAGAGATCTGAACTGTGGAGTACGCTAGCACCGGCACAGGTCCACTACCTCCATGTCTGTCTTCTCCCCACCCCCGCCCTCTTTATTAAGACCTCGCCCCTGGAGATCACGTGACCGTGCCACTCACGGTGATAGCAAACAGGACCCACTGATAAGTGCTGAGGGAATCATTATTAAATTTAGGGACTGGGGTTATGTTTCTAAATGCATCTAGGCTTTGCTCCTGGGAACTTCTACTTTTACCCTGTATACCAGCCTGCAACTTTAACTCTCTCCCCTCCCTCTGCACCTGGGCCTGTACCTGCTTCAGCTCAAACTCAAGCTTAGCTTTCCCAAATGAACCAGAGAGCTGCACTCTCAGCCACTGCGCAGGGGGGGGTGGGAGGGGTAAAGATACTGACCCTAAACCTCCTCTATTAAATATACACCGGACTATAGTCGTTTAAATTATTTCTGACCTTTGAAAAAGAAAAAAATAATTGTCCGAAAAATACACGTTTTTGTTTCTCTGTCGGCTTTGTTTGGGCTACCCGAAGACAAAGGCAGTCAAAGGGGGTGTGGCAGTTACACCTGAACGGGTCCCCACCTTTAACGTGTTAAATAAGCAAGTTCTTTATTACGTGTGCATCAGTAGTTTGAAGAACTGTACATTATTAAAAACCGTTTTTCGACCTATTAGCGGAGTAAACTTATTGATTTTCTATCGTGGTCTCCTGGACCATCGGTCGCTCAAGATGCTTTGATTAACTCTAACTTCCTTATGACTTGGACTGAGTTATGTATTTTCATCTATTACGCTTCCAGTGACGTAAACTGTAGGCTTAAGTCGGAACTATGGCACTACAGATCAGGCTGAAAGTAAATTAAACATTCTGTATTTAAAAAAAAAACACGGTTCGCGTGAAAATCAGTTTTAAAAGTAGGATGCACCGACTGTCAAGTGATTGGAGATAAGTAAAAATGCCAGCGGTTAAATGGAATCCGATGGTTCCGTGGATGTTTCCAAGTGTCCATGAGATACCTCTACGTCTAATAAGTTACTTATTATATCTGTAAATTATCTGATACTCCCGTAGATAATTTAAGCGAAGTTCTCGTGTTAAGTAACCTAGAGAGCTGACTGTATTCCCACGAGTGAGTTGTAATATTTGCTCTTTGACGGGACGATCAGATACCACACGGACATGGTAAATTTGCCACAGAACTAACTAGGATCACGCTGGCACGTTAGAATATTCACGAAACCCCCAAGAAACTCTACGAGCATGTTAAGTAACCTAAGGGACAAAAGATGACCTTATGGGCACGTTGGAATATTCGATGGGGCTACCAGAGAATCTACAGGCAAGTTAAGCAACCAACAAGACACGGGATTAGTGGACTTCACGCGGACGCACCAGTTTCCGGATACGGGTTGGAATTTTGTAGGATCATACTTGAACACCATATTTTAAAATATATCTTTACTTTAAAATTTAGAATGGAAGGGAGCAGGCCACCCAGCCTCTGCATCCGTGGAGGGAGGCAGCGTGATGGGTAATACATATATACTCGCAGGAGTGGGTCCAGTTAGACTCTAGAAGACTGGTTCGGCAGGTGTTTTACAGCACAGGTTTAGCAAACAGTTAAAGGCGTTGTATTAGGTACCCAAACTTTGTTTTTATTTTTATTTTTTTTTTAATTTTCGCAAAACTTGTTAAAAGTTAAATCAGTTTCCTCCCTCACTCCCAACCCTTCCTCCTGTTAGGCTACTTCCGTCCAGTTTGAAAACTTTAGTATCACGGGATCAAAAGCCAGGTAAAGATCTTCTGCTAATGACATCAACTCGGATTATGTTTTTTTTTTAATCCTTAACCCTATCTACCGTTACTACAGATTGGGGAAATGCGCTGCACCAAGAAGGAACATTTGGGAGCTCGGCCGATTCGCGGTAACAACTCTACCGCGCTGAGATCGAAGTCGGAATGATAGCGGCCAGACAATTTTAAGCAGCGTAGATGTCGAGATCTTGTTCTATCCCGGAAGATTTCCCCAATTCGTTACGTGCGAATTCAGTAAGGGTCAAAACGAACACAGGTTAGCATAACAAAACTTGTGGTTAATCAGACAGTACGCAAACTGATAGATGGTAGACTAGTCCACAGAGGTTACTCACGAGTTGTCTCCTCTCGATGGTCGAACCATTTTTCTGGGCCGCGAACTGGTCTCGCGAGAAGTAGAGCGAGGTCTCGTCGGGACTTCTGACATCGTCTCCCTCTACCGGGTCGTCCTTTATCCCTGTCTTTATCACAAAAATAGCCCACGTTCCCCAGACTTTTCGGCTTCGTTCGGTATCAGGTATTCGTCGCCCAACAGGGGATGGCTCCACCCTGCGCCGCCCGTTCACTATCGTCAAAGATATTAGGATTAATTGTCACTAGGTGTGCAGTATTTTCCATATGCATGTGTCCGCTGACCATCACTACAGGAAATAACCACCAAGGAACCTTGTGAGGCGATCAGAGCGAGTCCGAGTACTGAAAGCCACCCGTGTCATAACAGCCAGGGACAGTGAACAGATTCATCCTAGAATCGGGGTTTTACATGTTATTTTCTTTGCTAAGATTATTGAATTAACGACAGTATTTTGCTGATACCGTAGGCGCCACTAGTCAGAAAAGCTAACAGTTAGCCAAGTTTCTAGTTGTCTTCTTTCCGGTAGGATTGGATGTAATCGTTCTCTTCTCTGATGATCTTGTCCTCGGCGGTTTTTTCTTTTACTTTGTCAGGACAATGATGACGAAAGAGATCTAAAGCCAGCACTTACGGCCACGGATAAAAGTTTTGCCTAACCCAAGAAATAATATCTTCAGATTCTGCTCATATAGCTTGATACTGTACTATGCCTGTTTACGAAATGGAAACTAGACAGTGGTATGCAAGTCAATACGTTAACATAGCAATATTATGCAAATCCATCAGGTTTAATTCGGCTTTATTAAACAAAGTTAGAAAATTTTGGGGTGATGCAAACTTTTGGCTGTGACTGTATGTTTTTGCACGACGTCATGCCAACGTTGGCTTGTCGTTCGTTTGCCTCGACCAGTTTAGATCACAGTCAAATACCAAAGAGATGAAAACTAGATAGAACCAACTTGGAGACTTTATTCCCGCCCTGTACTTCGTTTCCTCTTCTCTGCATTTCAGGATGTGCCGATGAATACGTACTTCTTGCTGGGACGCGAGAATGTTGTCGCCAGTGACGTTGTTTCCGAAAGTTCGGGGGATTCTGGGATAGAACACAGAAACATCAAAATTACCGGTGATGAGCAGAAAAGATCAGACTGCGGCAAGGGCATTTGCCCGAGCCTCACGTCTGATGACAACAGGGAAGATCCGACAAGTCAGGATTTTGGTAAAGAGAAAAAAAGTCATCGGTTGCATCTCAAGAAGAAAAAAGAGAGAACTAAGCGGGAACATTCGAGCATCAAATCCCCATCCTGTTCCAACAAAGTCTATCCGGAACCACCTGATTTAGCGTGCTAGTTTCCAATTATTTATACGCAAAAATCAGAAACGGGGCTGTCTCTCATGGTATAATTCCGCGGTAAATAAATACAAGATGATCTCGTGAAGCAATTCAATAAAGCAAATGTTTTATTTTGATTGCAATTTTCAATTCAAGCAAAAAAACCGAAACATTTCTTTCAAAAATTGTTAAAATACAGTTTTTAAATTTTCTTTTTCAAAAACTGATATCCGACAAATACTTTCTTGGACATATTTGAAAGAGAAACGTCCGTCCGTCCCTTTAATGAGTTCTTAATTATCTATTGTATTATGATTTCTTATTTATCCAAAGTTTCGATATGTCATCGCCTGAGCTCTTTTTTGTCCGTATTATTTATTCCCAGTTCGTTATTTCTCCGTGCTGTCTGGCTTGCAAACTCAAAATGAAATCGAATGAACTTTACGCCAAGGTAGAGAAAATACTTGGCTGGCCAATGAACCGAAACCGTACCAGTCGTTCCAGGTCCTTTACTTTCTTGGTGAGCCGACTACAGTACACTTTCACTTCGTTTCTAGCAAGTAACTATAAAAGACAATCGGTCAGACACGAAGCTTGATGCGATTTATAAGAGTAAAAAAATGAAAAACATTATACCAATAATAATATCAGCTATTGTAGGCCGGCCGGTGGGCCCACCCCCGCCTTTTCTTCACCAGCCAGCATCGAGGTTTTCTTCTTACATCCAGAAATGAAGAGCTCTACAAGGGACATTGTTCCTGCCGAAATCGGGAGTGCCAAGCATCTCGTGGCGATAAAGAGGAAGCGCTCTTTAGCGGATATCCGCGGCACTACGCTTTCCCTCGGGTTGTCTCCCATGTTGAGTCTGATGAAGTACACAACTATCTGGGTTCGGTGAGGAAGCAGTTTCAGAAAAGTTAGAAGTGCGGATACACAGATAATCGTCATTGAACACTTGAGCTGAAAGTTACCCGAAATGAGGCAAGAGTAAATTAAGCGCATGTCCCGAGATCAACCCGGTTTTTGCCTGACGCTTCCTCGAAAAGTTGTCTTTGAATTATTCTTAGCGTTCCCTTGTGTACTCTTGGGCGAGAGGGAGGCTGGGACATGCGACCCGAACATTTTCCCCACAAGTTTCGGTTTTCAGTGTCGTAGGTTTTTATGACATCAAGACACCAGAAATTTGCCACGTGAGAGACAAAGGCTATATATAGGCTTATAGACACCTCTGAAATCGGCAAGGTCCATGAGAGGTGATGACGTGGGGGTGTTAGGCCTGCCGACCCGACGAAAAGGGTTGCCCGCGATGTGACCTCAGGTGATTTGTAGATCGATTTCTCGTGATAAAAACAAGCTGAGACGCTTTGCGCGCGCTGATCACAAGCAGTTGTATCGAGGAAAGAATAAATATGGACCTGAAACCTTATTGTTAAGAAACATAGTAACTGGAGATGAGCTCGTTCAGAAGAGCAAAAGAAAAAGCGCGATTACCCGGATACCAAGAACGGACCGAGACAGTCGCCATGGCGAGGAAGCACGATCCTTTGAAGGACCTATATTTTAACTGAATAGGCGGATTGGTTCAGAGATCGGACCTTGCTCTACTATTATTATTCAGATTTAGATGCTGTTCCTCTTTAACCATGAGGTCAATATTACACATTACAGCTTTGTTGGAGTTTTATGCTGTTTACGAAAATAGATGATCACACATGCCGGTGTAGTCGAAAATGATAAAACAGTAAACGTTTCATGCCTACATTTATCTCTGGTTTAAATTATATATATATAATATATATATATAGGATGCATCGCAAATGAAGCAAGTAACTACTTACATACAACAACCAATTTCTAACTGAATTTTAACATATGTTGACCTTAATCACACGAAAACTCACTCTTAAATAGATTCAAGAAAAGTTTTGCGAAAAATGCATTTTGCAAATAATTTAAATTGTCTGTATTTTTTTCCCCCCCGTAGTTGTCGATCCTTGTCTCTGAGTGTTGTGTTGCATGTCGAGTTTCTTACAGAGGTCTCCAAAATACCGGGGTGGACTCACATAAAACCCGGCCAGAGACAATTACGGCGATCCTATTTCAGCCGGGTCATATATTTGGTGTGTTTTTCCTGTTAGTTCCGCTCTCCTTGATCAGCCTGTGTTTGGGGCAGTAAAGGATATTTATGTAGACTGCTGCAGTCCTTCCTGTCGCCAGTTCGTTTTGTAGTTTTTATTTTTATTAAATTCTCTGGGTAGTGTGGTCTGAGGGTCTAATAGGTTAGGGCGCTTACTACTTCCGCGAGCATGCAATTCTACTAGCGACCTACTGTAACACGATTACAGTGAGAAATAAAGTTGATCCGCTGTGTAAAAGAGATTAAGCAGTTGACTTTAATAAATTCCTTTGCATAAGGGAATTTGTAGCATGATTACGACTCGGAAAATGTGAAAAGAAGGAAGAGTGTTTCATTTGAATTGTATGAAATCATTCAAAGTTGTTTTGTTAACATTCCAACTTCGCCATTAGGCGATGTTCAGCCAGATGTATTACGGATTTCAGAGAAATATAAGTCACATGCGATTTGTTTTGTTGGTAAGTATATCGGTTACAGATGATCCACGTGGAAACACCAACTTCTGAGGCAATGAACGTGTTCTTACTGTACGTTGAACGGCACAGCTGTCTGTCATCTTCCAGAGTCACTCTCATCCCCAACCGGCGCCATCTTTGCTGAAGACGACCGCACGTCCTTCGAGTGTAGCTCAAGCTGACCAAAGTCTGCACACACACACACTTGTGCTGTAAAAGTATTGAAAAGATACTATATTTCTCGCCATCTATACATTTTTAATATGTCGTTTTCAATTCGCTTTAAGACAACGATTGTGTTGTGGTTTTTTTTAATGCCATTTATCTCACTTTCAGTTTCTCTTGTTACCACACAAACCTTTGTTCGTTTTCTGATCAAATTAAGTTATATTACGAAATTTATCAACTGAGAGGGGGAAAAAAAGCATTTTAAAAATGTCACATATTTTAACGTTGTTTTGACAAACACGTAGATGGCATATATGTATTTCATGAACCAATAAAAATCTGAGTATCTCTCATCTAAAATAGTATACAGTAGCGCCACCAGCTGTGCCTTTCGAAATATTACTTTCTCTTAACCCCCTGTATACCACTTGGGTGCACTTGCACTTACGTACCCGGTTGGGCCATAGGAGCTGTGACGCACAGTACCTTCCTTTATAACAACAAATCCGTATATGGCTCCAACCCCACATGCTTTACATCACGAAAAATGTTGACTAAATATACGGCAATTTGAACATAAATACTAACTGGAACTTTCAGGTGTTGTAATATAGGTAAACTCTGGCGTGGTATACGGAGGGTTAAACTTATTCACCATGACTTTCAGTGACAGCGGCGTGGCCTACCGGGTAGCGAGTTAGCTTGTGAACCGGAGGGTTGCGGGTTCGATCCCCCGGTGGGGTCGGCGGTGCGCGCCGCTGCTGCCGAGAGCCAAAGAGCTGTACAGCACTCCTCCAGGACGCTGACATTCACTTACCCCCTGCCAACTCGCAATGGGCCAGCGCGGCAGGGGTTGGCCCATACAATCTGGGGAAGGCCTATGTCCAACAACGGACTTGAACTGGCTGGTGAAAAGGACATGACTTTCAATACGAAAGATGGTAAACGTGGTAGACAGCACGCGAAGTTGGACTTATTTTCCAAGGCATTTATCAGAGATGAATTGAAGTTCTCTTATCGTCCGGAAATAGCAGGTTTTCACGACGGCGAATGTTACGTGTCACGCAGAACATTACAAACGATTACGTCACTTCGCCGTAATTGGCTGAGATATGGGTGCTCTGCTGCCGGCGGTAAACAAGCCTCGGAACTCCATTATAAAAACAATCGTTTCGGTTGCCGGTGCCTGCAGAGCAAATCTATTTCCTGTGGGGCCGGCGATCCAGTAATAGACCACCGATCGTACACACGCCCTCCCACATAGCGTGCTTGGTCACCAAGGCTGATACCCTAACTTTCTCCTTCTTGCTCGCTGCTGTGAGACGTTCTTAGACCTCATAACTCATCAGAATCGGTTTCACCAAGAAGAAGAATCTGTCGCCTAAAGCAACCGTCATTGCTCTCAATGGATGCAAATCGGATGGCGTATAGTGACGATTCTAGGAATTCAATGCCGAACATTCGCCATGGCTGAACATTTTCCTGTTGCAGCAGCACTCCTTTACTGGGAAGATTTGTAGTTTGTTGAATATAGCACTGGTCACATTTTGTTCGATCCTCATACGTAACGACTACGGGATTTTCACAATAACAGTATCACATGGTGACGAACACCTTCCATCATCAGCGTGAAGGTTGAAAATCTTCCAAGTAGTTTTCACTATATTTCTGTTTAACCTGACTTTGCTTTCTACTTCAGAGTGATGCACTTAGGTTTCGTCAGCTGTGTTGTTACAGCAAATACAATTTATTACCGCTGAAAATGAGCGAGCAGGTTCTGGCATATGCGTAACCGGTTGGCTTTGCCTTCATTTTAAACTGTTTAGACAACTGGAGTGTGCACTCTCTATGAATTGCCTTGAATGGATTATACTGTAACTATTGCCAATCTCCGAAATGATAATGTTTAGCGAATACCCCCTTGTCTTGCAGAATTTATGCTCTACTTGGGCCAAATAATGTCTGTAGCCATATCGTCAGAATCACTGCTCGTCCACTTTGGAATCGTTCACATAGCATCTATTTTTCTACCCCGTGGCGGCCAAAAGTTTTCCATCACCTTAGAAATAACGATAACAAAATCTATCCTGATCAATCCAGCTCTCCAGCCTGGAACCTGTAGACTGAAGATCACTTCTAGCTGAGAAAAAATTTCTGACACATTTTTGACTGAAGTTTTGTGGGTAAAACTGCACAAAATTCACATTGCCGTGTTGAACACGGCAGTGTGAATAGGCCTTAAGTCATACCTCACTGTGTATTGATTTCAAAGCAGTCACCAGTGGTGTCCTGTGCTACGTACAGTCCTCTACACTGGTGTGCTGCGCATGTTTGTTTGACCCAGCTACGTCCTTTTACCAATCAATTTGTTGTTTCAAGCAGATTGTTTTGTTTTCAGCAATGTCTGACAAACGAGACAAACCATCAAGTTCTTCTCAAATGGGTACTGAGTCATATTTGTAGAGACCGAAGGGTGATGCAGCTACGATGAAGGCAACATCTGGTGAATCAGTACAAGTACTACGTGAAACTTCCTGACGCGCCAACACTTCTACCAACCGATCCTCTTCAACCTTTGCAAATGATATAGGAGCATATAAAGGTTCAACTGTCGCTGATGAAAAACGATATAAGTTACTGAAAAGTCCATGGATGCCTTCTGCAGACTACAAATTTCCAAGTATTGTGCAGTGTGGGCATAACAAATCCTTACTGGCTAAAAAACACCTGGGATTTTCTCGCGTATAGCCCAAGTCAGCATGGTGTCTACTGAAAACATTGTGCATTATTTGGTCCAGAGAATGTTAGAAACCAACAGCTTCGAAAATTTGTGACGGAACCACTGTGTCGGTACAAAGATGCCCGAAAAAAACTTGAGAAGCATGCGGGACAAGACTATCACATTGCCAGTGGTAAACAAGCCGATGAGTTCTTGGCGGGGCATACTGAGAAAGAGAAAGATATTATCAGATTGTTGCATTCGTCACATCAGCTTCAAGTTGAAGAAAACAGGAGCAAGATTCGACCAATATTACAAACAGTCATATTTTGTGGACAACAGGAACTTGCATTAAGGGAGTACAGAGATCATGGACCACTCAAAATGGAGACTCCTCAGCACAATGACAGGATTTTCAGGGCATTACTAAGATTCAGTATTGATGATGGTGATGCTACACTTCATGCCGCATTGACATTGCAAACGCGAATGCCAACCTATCTCAGTTGGCAGACACAAAAACGAAATCATCAATGTGTGTGGTACTGTCATTGTGCAAACACTTGTCGAAGAAATAAGAACTGCAAAATTCTTCAGTCTGCTTTTGGATGACACAACAGATATGGCAACAAGGGAGCAGTGTTCTATCTCTGTGAGATATATCAAGGAGACAAAGTCTATGAAAGATTTCTAGGATTTTGTGACGTTAGTGGAGACTTGACTGCAAAGGGTATCACCACACAGCTTTGAATATGTTGAGGCAAGTTGGTCTGGATATCAGTCTTATCCGTGGTCAAGGCTATGATGTTGCAAGGGCCATGAGTGGCCAATGGAAAGGTGTACAGGCAGAGGTGAAGAAAGTAACTCCTGCATCACCTGATGTGCATTGCAACAGTCATGTTTTGAAGCTTGCTACACAAGCATCATGTCCAATCGCGTCAATTCGTAACTGTAATGACCGAGTGAAGGAGATATCCACTTTCTTTCATATTTCAACAAAACGAACAACAGTATTGCAAGCGCATCTCCCTTCCAGGAAAGGAATCAAAAAGGTTTGCCCAACCCGTTGGGTCGAAGGTCATGCATCAATCGTACGTTTCACAGAATTGCTGGAGCCTGTTGTTCGAGCTTTGGTGGATATTTGTCAGCAGGGTGGTGATTTGGATGGAAATTCTACGTCATTGCTGCAAGCAATATGCAACACAGAATTTATCATTGCTATTCATGTCATGAACGAAATGGAAACCTTGTTTTTGCCATTGTCTAAGGCTCTGCAAACTCTAGCTATTGATCTGTTAAAATGTATGTCAATGGTGGACGAGGTTTTTAATGTTTTGAGAAACAAAAGAGAAAATGCAGAAGCAGAATTCCATTCTGTTTTTACTGATTCGGTTATGACCACAGCTGATCAACTGAATGTCGATATAAAACTTCCAAGACGCACTGGGCGCCAAGTTCATCGAGAAAATCACGAGGCATCTAGTCCAGAGGAATTATACAGAAGAACATCTACTTTCCATACTTGGAGAACATGATTCACCCATGCAGGTGCGATTTGATCCTATGGAGAGACACTGCTTAGAGATGCAACATTTGATCCCTGCTTTCCTTAGTTTGGGCAACTTCACTGCACTCCAAGAGGTATTTGACCTTTACAGCTGTGACGTTGACACCTCTACGCCAGTCTCGAAAGGGGAGTACGAGAGATGGACATCAAAGTGGGCCACTGTTTTAAGGATTGAATTGCCAGAGAATTTCATGGAGACACTGCGTGTGTGTGATTCCTTCTCTTTTCCGAACATCCACACTCTGCTGCGCTTATTTGCAACATCGCCAGTCACTACAGCAACAAGTGAACGTTCGTTTTCAACACTTCGGCGGCTGCTCACTTATCTACGGAGCACTATGGAACAAGGCCGTTTGATTGGATTGACTCATCTGACGATCAACCGTGACATACAATCGATACAGAACTCGTTATCCATTAGTTGTCTGGGAAAAAACGCAGACTGAATTTTGTTTTGTAATTATTTGTGTAGTAAATCAGTGTAAAATAAATCTTTGCGTACTCAAGTTTATTTCTTAAGATTCTAGAAATCTACGTACGTACTTCTTTAGTCCTAGTCTGGATTTTGAATAAACATCTCTGTCGGCTGGTTGGGACACCCCGAAAATATATCCTGGCTGTTCCCCTGAGCTGGGTCACTCCCACCTGTCGTCATATGATGTACGGGGGTCATGTCGGACGTCAAGTGTTCTCCTGATAGATTTCCTATCGTCACATTTCACTGTTTTGTTTATTTTCCCATTAAGTCCACGGTAAACTACACAGCGGCCGCCGTCACGTGAACACGTTAACGTGACGTCATTATGTAAATTAAGAGGGAGAGGATAATCTATCCTGATCTAATCCAACTCTCTCAGCCTGACCCCGTTGACCCGTGGCCACATCTAGCCGAGTCACCCCCCACCTGTTGTCATATGATGTACGGGGTCATGTCGGACGTCACGTGTTCTCCTGATAGATTTCCTATCGTCACATTTCACTGTTTTGTTTATTTTCCCATTAAGTCCACGGCAAACTACACAGCGGCCGCCGTCACGTGAACACGTTAACGTGACGTCATTATGTAAATTAAGGGGGAGAGGATAATCTATCCTGATCTAATCCAACTCTCTCAGCCTGACCCGTTGACCCGTGACCACTTCTAGCCGAGTCACTCCCACCTGTCGTCATATGATGTACGGGGGTGATGTCGGACGTCACGTGTTCTCCTGATAGATTTCCTATCGTCACATTTCACTGTTTTGTTTATTTTCCCATTAAGTCCACGGTAAACCACACAACGGTCGCCGTCACGTGAACACGTTAACGTGACGTCATTACGTAAATAGATTTATTTTGTGGAACAAAGCTTTCGGACAAGACTGTACACATAATTCTAACTACTGGTCTATTTAGTATTTAACAATAAAATTAAAAGTTCAAACTTAAACATCATAGTGCAGAATGATTTGAATTTCTGTTAGTCGCTAGTGGACTAAAAATTATAATATCGTCTGATCATGCTGTATTTGCTACACACTAACTTTGTTTATCTATATTTGCATAATTACCTCGAGTTTCATCAATTCCTATTAAATAAAAGTCATAAAGCGTGAATAAAGTAAACTGTGTTTTTATAGAATAAACACAACTGTTTTATATCACCTAAAAGGTTTCGCTTACTCTAATTAATGCAAGCTGATGGACGATCTCCTACAGGCAGTACAGAAGCCGATTTGTCACTTAGAAGAACCGGTTGCTAAGCGTCACTTAAGCGTATGTCTGAATTATCGACATGCACGATATCATTTTAAATCTAATGAGAT
This sequence comes from Nautilus pompilius, assembly GCA_018389105.1. Taxonomy (NCBI): domain Eukaryota; kingdom Metazoa; phylum Mollusca; class Cephalopoda; order Nautilida; family Nautilidae; genus Nautilus; species Nautilus pompilius. Next base: position 201,431 of record JACATO010001417.1, on the reverse strand, counting down.
GAATGCCTTTTTTATCATTTGTATTATATTCACAAATTAGTGATTTCTTTTCGAACATAATATAAGTATTAGAAATTATCCAACTTTGGAAGCGTACGAGAGGCATTGAAAAATCTCTATGATCAGCAGTGGAAGTGCTCAGGGTTGATTCGCAGGAGAAAGAGAGCGCTTAAGATGCTGGAGATTCAGTAGACAGAGCTAGAAGCAAAGGCGAACGAGTAGTTTGGTTAGAAGGAAAAAATAAAGTCTATTATATCGAACAGAATAAAAGAAATGACTTGTCTATGAAATAAAATAAGCAAACTTGATACAAGCAGGCGATTTCAAATGTAAACACACACCTCACCTGCTTCTCCAGGGGGTCTGCTTATAGCAATATATATTTACGTATTTATTTCCAGAGGTCTTCTGAAAATAATTTAATTTATTTTTATCAATTTACGCAAAAATAACAATTTATTAAAGTTGGAAAGAAAAGAAAACAAATTAGCAATATTACATAAAATTTTTAGTGAGAGCAAGATGATGATGTAGAAGTGTACCAGACACATTCTCAACAAAGCCACACGAAAGCAATAGTTTGCTTAGAAGACTTAATTTTGTTCCATAACTAAAAGCATTAATTTTGTTTTAATAGCTTACCTATATCATTAATTTGAAGGGAATTTCAATAAATTATTTAAAACCTATATAAATGACTCTATAGCTTCCATTTAGAGAAGATCACAAATAAATACTGTGTGCGTCATAGTTGTGCATAGTGCTAAAAGGCACTTGCGTGGTTTTGACGTCACTACTTTTTATACTCTTACTTCAAAAGAGCTAAAACTCCACAAAGTGGTGGATAAGTAATGGTTTTTTCATGATCAGCAGAAAAATAACTCAGAAATAAATATGAAGTAAAGTATTACTTTTTTAAAAATAATATATGCATATATATTTTTTAAAAAATTTCCATTAAAGTCTGAGTAAGTAGCAGTTTGTAATCCGTTCAATAGGTCACTTTATTTTCATTTGCAGACAAAATGTACGCCTAAAATTAATATTTTTGCCGAACCTTTTTGTCTACTGCCTAACTATGGTCAGAGACGAGCTTGAGTCACTGGGAACTTTATCAAAAGTAACACCAATCGTTGAAAAACTAAATATTATTGCTAATTAAATAGCAACATTCTTTGCACTTCAGAAGCCTGATGTTGGCAACTGGAAATGTAACCAGCAGTCAGTGCCTCTTAACCATATAACTACACATTTTAAGCATACATTTTGTCTGACGGATGTGTGGATACTGTTCAGATGTTCCACGGACTAAAAGCTACAAAATACTGAGTATTTACCTATTCATTATTTAAAACCATCAATCAGTGGATGAACGAAATCCATTTATTCAATTAATTCTTTTAAACAGTTTCTTTTTCATTTGTGATTGGTATGTTTTAAAGTATTTAAGTATTTATGTTTTGAAATATGCTACACCTTTGTTATCCTCTATATTGCCTTTCAAATTTCACCATTATATCAAAAAAGCAATCTCCCCCTCTCTTAAGTTTGTCTCATAATTCGCAGAGATGTATTTTTCAACAATATGAGACAGTAAATGCGCGTGCAACTGTGCCATTTACGGAAATATCGACCCCACAGATTGTCTGAACAGTCTCACAATGTTAGCAGATGTACTCTTTGTATCTGTTTTTGTAATAAATCATTTAATGCCTCTTTGTATAGGACGATCCCACCCACCGAGTTAAGCACATTCAAAATATCAATTTAAAATTATTTTTATTGTAGTTCAGGTGGAGCGATCTTTTGTTGATGCAAAACCCAGACAGTTGTGTACTACATCAGGCTCAACATGGGAGACAACCCTTCAACTCAATCAAGTGCTCGAGTGTATCAAAATTTGAAAGCCATGTCATGTTTAAGTATGAGACAGCTCTCTTAAGTTCCATTTTCTGCTATGCACATCGGAGTTCTCAGATTTTGGCAAACAGAACGAGCTTTAGCAATTGTACAAGCAATACTTCGATCTTTAAGCGCATCACCGACAGCTAGCTGAAGAGTGAGCTGAGCAGAAGTCACTTGTTACTGCAGCACCAGTATCAAGTTAAATGTTGCTTGTTCTGGTGCACGCATCTCACCTGAATCTGTTTCTTTGTGACTGACTTTTGCATCAACATCAAGTATTTCTTTTCCAGTATCCAAGTTTTCCTCACTTCCCTGTTTATTGTCGTAATTTATATTGGACACACTTTATTATGTTTGCCCCGTTATCTGTTGTTATGTTGTATATTTGCTTTTGCTGCAGACTGATATCATATTGTGCAAGGATTTCACGACTTGGTATTAATACCCAAAACAAAGCGATCCAAACGAGTTGTACAGTCAATTTTAAAAAAGATGACCTTTCAATTCCTCTTCTATGGACTGGTGAATGCCACTGGTGACACTCAACACTTTCTTTCTAATATTATCAATGTTAACACAAACATTACGGCATAAATCTTCAAGAATTTGATCACTTATCTTTCTAAAGCCAGAGTCTTCCATAAAGCTGAAAGTTCTTCTGTCCATAGTCACTAATTCAGTCAACCAGTTAAAGGACACAACTCCTCCTCAATGTTCATGCTTAGCAGAAAATAATCCAGATTTTGTTGTCGCTGAGTTACTTTTTCCGAATGGGCCCCATGATGTACTTTCTTCTGTTTTTTCTTTGTTGCTACCTCCTCCGCCCACAGAGCTTTGAATTCCTTTTCATGGAACCGCTAAACATGGTTTTTCGGGTTCATGGCGTGCTTCCCTGTAATGTCGGCTTTGCAGGCTCGGAGAAAAATTGTTCCCGGGGCGGTACGTCGTCGGACAGGGTTGGGCAGTTTACAAATGCTACCAGATCGAAAACCAAGTGTTAAATGCAAACTCGAAGACCGAAACGAACACAGTTGTGATAATTAAATAATTTCATTATTAATCAAACTTAACTAATTATACATACATAAGCCGGCGACAGACAGCTAGGCGCCGTCAAAGGATAATATGAGCCAGGACGGCGACGGACACACCAGCAGTCTATGCAGCAAGGTGACAGCAACTCGGAGCTGATCTCAGATAACGGTCAGCGATCCTTCACATTGAGCCGGAACTGTCTGTGGAACCAGGGGTTTCTAGAAGTGGTTCGGTCTTGTTCTTGGATGGCCATGGGCAGTTCTTGCTTTTCTGCGGCCGAATCGCCTCACCCTTGACACAAACTGATCTGTTACCGAGTGGACATGGCCCCTTTTCCTCCTATGCTTATGATGTTTCTCTCTAGATCTTCTTTTCTGCGATTTATGCCCACAACAACGAGATCTGGGATCTATATCACTGTTCAGAGTTAACACGAGACCTCGGGTTCACAGAATTCTCACCTCCCGCCTCTATGTGCAGGTGGGGAACCGTCACGTGTAATAGTTGGAGCTATTCATAGCTGGCCAGCCAATCTCAGATATAATTTTATTAATGGCTTTTTTTCACATGCCTGCTCCTGTCAATCTCACGGATGGGCAGCAATGAATAGGTTTATTTGTACCCGAATCTACCTCATTACGTGCGGATGAACGCCCTTCCTTAACACAAGCATCAGCGTAAGGTGAGCTGGCAGGACGACAGAAGCAGCCGAACCGTGAACCGATCATAATTTAAATCGACTCGATTCCGATTCGACTCCAGATTTTTTTCTTCTTTTCCTTTTACTTTGGTTCAATTCCAGTTTATAGAAAAAAAGCGGTTCCAACCGGTTTATGGTTCCGGTTTGACTCCCTAGTTGTAAGCAAATCTCTGTAAATTGAAAAGCTAAGTTTGATTGCCTTAGTTTATTATATGATGGAAGAGTGAGAGAAAAAGATTGTGAAAACAGAATTAATTTATTTCCGATATCGCTCACAGTAAAAGCTCTTCACCGTGAAATGATCATAAGGAGAAACTTTATTTGCTCTCCTGGACTTACCATGAACCTACAGCTAAATGGCATCTACCTTGAACACACCACGTTTCAAGGCCAGAATTACAGCTGTCTTCTGCCATACGCGGCCGTGTATGGCACCAATTGGTTATAAAAAACAAACGTAGGAAATATCTCAGTTTACAGTTACGTTATAATCACTTATCGGAAAGAAACGTCATAGCAATAACAGCTAATTGAATTGAAACCGTAGAGTCTAAGATTGATCGATCTGTCATTGACACTTGGCGTGCCGTTATTGGCTGATGGTCGCATTACTCTCAACTCTGATTGGCTGACTGTTATCCCCGAATTGTTTTTGTTTTTGTTTTGTACGTTTGGGCTGCTTTCACACATTGGAACGATGTTATTACCGTAATGTACGAACATTTACAGACTTTTACGAGAACAAAAATGGTGGATTACTTCGGTGGAACTCCAGTTTGAAATCGTCGCGGAATTGTTCATTTCAATGTCAGCGATGTGTCTGCTACCAGGAAAACAGGTGTCAGGGTTCCAGAAGGGGAAGTGCAGAGCAGAAATAGAGGCATCAATCAAAGTGCAAACTGGTTCCCTGTTGAGGTTTATGCGAACGGTGTGTGCACCTTCGTCTGAACCTAGCGGTGCAGCCGGAATAGGAGCATTTTCTGAGGCAACGAGAGAACAAGAGCGGGTCGGTGCTGAGCAAAATAAGAAATCGCTCCAGAAGTTCAATAGCCAGCTGAGCTGCTTTTCAACGATGACGTATCGTTAGGTTTGGCATGGACGATGCTAAAGAGAACCCTTCTAAGTAAGGCCACACCAGACGTCGAATGATGACACGGTCAGTAAACAGAGTAACCCGGTGGCCTGTCAGGAGATTAGCATTTTCCACTGTTGATGAACACTAATTTGTTAACATTGCAAAAATTTTCAATTAGCTAAGAGAGAAAATTAATTTTGAAAAAGCTGCAATACATTCAGATTTACGATTAACAAATCAACGTTTTTAGTTTTTGATATCACCTTGTCTATTTAGATTTTGTTATCGAAAGGGGTAACGGTCATATTGAAAGCGTTACTATGTGTCGGTAGTCTTTCTTACTTGAAATGTCTACTTAAAACGACAGAGAGCTCACATATGCGATCCCAAGACGAATTCTGCTTTACTTCGTGTTTTTTGTTGTTGTTGTTGTTTGTTAGATGGTAAATGTCCAGGGTAAAATAAAGATTGACAGCAGACAAGAAATACTGCTTCCCAAAAGTTCGCTTCTAAACTAACATTTAGAGCAGCTAGAGATCTGCCACTGGGACAGTAGCAGTTCTTTTGAGACCGAAACTCGTAAGTCGCTGCATCCAAGGAGGTGTGACATCCGGTGTCCATCTCTTCGTGACTTTGTGAATTTTTCGAAATGACAAGACTTTCTTTTACAGTCTCGCATTCACCCTGCTAACCTTTTCGACAATTATGATGTGAAAATTAACTAATTCTAATAATGGGTCTAATTTTTAAAATATATTTTTGCTTATGTTAAACCAACCGTAAACGTTTTTTTTTTCTAATTATTTCTTGAACTCCTTTTCTTGGAAAAATTGTAATCTTACTCGGCTGATACTTAATCCGTATTTTAATAATCGTTTGTTCTGTTAAAAATTAAAAGTGTGAAGTCATCGAGACGTTATTTCTCGTAAAGTAAAAGTTTTAGAATTTCTCCTTTTTTTTTTCTGGTTTTCGTTTTTGTGATATTCTCCCGCGTCTTATTTAATGAGTAAAAGTTTTAGAATTTCTTTTTTTTTTTTTGGTTTTCGTTTTTGTTGATATTCTCTCCCCGTCTTATCTAATGATCAAAGACGCGAGTGATTACGTGGAGTTATTTCGAATACTCGCGTCCAAAAATGGATGCTGATTTCGTCTTTTAGTTAGAAATTCCTTGTTGCTCTCTTCCTACAAAAAAATTACAATCATATTGATTTCATTTGCTTCCATCTGGGTTTGCCTACAGCAATACTGTTTATTATAACCACTTGAAATTCCTTTAAATAATAATAATAATAATAATAATAATAATAATAATAATAATAATAATAATAATAATAATAATAATAAAGGGAGGTTGTTCGAATGAGATCCGGCTGAAATAGGATCGTCGTCGTAATGGCCTCCAGCCAGGATTTGTTTCCAGCTGTAGACCTTATCACAAACAGTTATAAGAATTATTATAACTAGAGACATTTAAATAAAGCAAAAAGAAATAGCATTTGTAGTGTATGAAAGAAAACTAATTTCTCTTATTTTATACGTTTTTCAGAAAAACTACTGCAATGCGCTTATGTAGGGAGAGCTCCATGGAATAGAATCCATGGCGTGAACGTGTTTAATGTGACTAATTCTTTTTTTTTTCTTTTTTTCATAGATTCCGGAAACTTTTGAAAATAAATAAATAATCACAGCGCGGTATTTTAAAGTTTAGAGAAACCGGGCAGCGCGCCATCGATCGGATTGATTCAGCCCGTGTAGGCACTCCATCAATTGCTCGTTGTGTTTCTAATGGATTAGGTTTGTCGACACTAACAACAACGCGTGGCCATTGTTAGCAGCTGGCTGGCTGTCGGGTAGAACACTGCCTCCGAGCCGGGCGGCCCAGCCAATCGACTGAAGTGCTTTAAACACTTATCGATTCCAAACTTCTATTAGCTGCTTCTCGTTTGTGTTGTTATGGACTTGTTTACATTTTTAACAGCTGCTCAATTAATTTTTTTACCATTAGCCCCCCCCCCTTTTTTTGTATCTTTACAAGTAATTTTAAAGAGGAAAAATCTTCTTTTGTTTTGCACCAGGACTTTGTAGTGCGTAGTTTTGTTTGTATTAAGCCCGGTTCTTTCCACAAGACCAACATAGAGCCGATTCTGATACCTGGAAAAAAGAACGAAATCGCATTGAATATTATTTTTCAGTAAAATATAAACCATCTGTAGCTCCAGGGAAGCCAGATCTATCTATCTTTAAATTGTTCAGTCTATCATTAATTTAGTATCTTTAATCTACAGTAATAATGGATATAATTTTACATATTTTAGAACTGGATTATATTTCCGTCTTTGTTAGCCAATCTAAAAAAAAAATTATTATTTAGCCTTATCTGGAATTATTTCTCTCCCTTTAGCTATTCACTCTTAGATAAATTTTAGTAACTTCTGCGAATATCTTTATATTAAGTACTACGAGCTGTTTGTTTCCTCGAGCCCAGGCGGATGAAACGATACCGTATATGTGCTTTGGACAGTTTTTCCAGTGGAACCATAACAATAATTTTGGCACTGACGCTAGCGCCATCTGTGGTTTTATAGCAACGACGATTCTCTCGGACAAGACGAGATAACAGAGAGTTCTGACGTATTAGTCAACCATTTCTGGTTTATTTAGCATTTTTTTAAACTTAAGTTCTTACTCATTTTAACCATTCTTAACGACAAAGTAATCGTAATTTTAATAATAAAAAAGTTTATTAACTATTATTAATGAATAAATCTGCGGATGATAGATTCTATTGAAATTAACTGTCTGCTAACTGTTTGTTTCTTATTAGCCAATATATAAAATAGGCGAATAAAAAGTAGAATTTTGCTTACCAAATGTTCTTGTTGCTATTATTTACAAAGAAATATTCTAAACAGTATAGGTTTATAACTGAATATGAAATAGGTAAATTTAAGAGATTATTCTAATAATTAATCATCTTTATTAGTTAATCAAATCAATAGAATAGTGTTTTGTTTTTTTTTAAACTTATATAATATTTCTTTAATTAAAAAAGAAAAAAAGAGTTGTCTCAGTTCACATCCTTATTTATTTTCCTTCTTCTTAATAAAATACACATTCTTTTCCAAACTATTTCTTTTTTATCCTTTTAAATTCTCTCTCTCTCTCTCTCTCTCTCCTCTCTCTCTCTCTAACATTTCTAACATGTTATTTTTATTAGTAGATAAATACTACTTTGTTTTCTCATCTACTATTGTCGCTGATTTGCACACTTACCATTCGTACACTACATATTGTATACACCATCAGCCTAATCGCCGGGCTTATTTTTACTTATTATTTTGGTAAGTTTTGTCTCTCTTTTTTTTATCTCTGACATTGGATATGAATTTACATCGGACAATTTCAGTTGTCTTTAAGGTATCTTTCCTATTTGCTTCTTTTTTTAAAAATTTTTCTTTAAATTACATAGGCATAAATACTATAAAACAACACCTGGAACTGCCATTTAATGGGTGTCTACGTGAATTTGCACGCAGATAGAAAGATAGATAATGAGACTGGTTCAAAACCAACGTCGCTGCCTCTTAAAACTAATTCTACTTAAAAGCCAACAACACTTTGAAAAATCTTTCCTGACAATTTTTTTTTTTTTTTTTAAAAACATGATTAAAAGTAAATATGTGAAAGATAGTTTCTGATACAGATCGGGACGTTCTTCACGATAAATGCCAACCGCATCACACAGAAAGAAGAGGAAAAGAGGATCAACAATTAAAGGGAAATAATTTACTTTACTCTCTGTACTGCGCATGCGTCAGTAAAGCGCGTCTCGGTTGCCAAGGATGGAGAACTACGAAGTAAGTTTGACGCGGGTTATGAAAACTTCATTTAGCCTTTATGCATAATTAACAGATAAGGATGATATGGAGAAACAAAATCAATATGACAAGCACTAGTTTTAAAATAGAGTTATAGGAAAAAGAAGATTGATTGTTGCTTTTATTTACCTGTCCCGACAAAGTTAGCTTTTCTTTATTGTAAACAGACTGAAGAAATAGTTGTAACTAACTAACTAACTTCGTGTGGCGAACGTCGTCAGGCAGGCAGACTTACTCCAGTAAGGGCATAAGATTCATCTGTATCAGCGGTTAGGGTTGTCTTGTTTTTATGTAATAACATACATGATAAGACAAAAGTGAGCAGAACATCAAAATGCTATAATAAATATTGCTTGCTAGAGAAACAGATGATGCTTTATAGTATATAACAGATACCAAGTGGAAATATTTATTTTATCAAAATATTTCAATCATATAGTCTCCTTTCTCTCTCTTTCTTATATATATATTATATATATATATATATATAAGTTCTTTCCCTTTAGCAATCTGTTTCTGCAGAAGAAAGTCGGCCTCCTAATGTGGAAAATTAGAGAGGGAAACAGGTCATGTTTTTGGTTCCACAGTGACCTAATCCAGATTGGATGTATAGACATGCACAAAGCTCTAGAAACATTATGTTTAAGAACAAATAAAATGTAAAACTTTAAAAAAAAAATTAATGATTTCTTCAATACCATAGGGAAGTGATTTGTTAAAATCTTTCAAGTACAATATTACCAAAATTTAAAGGAACTTTATAAAAATATAATAGCTAAGTGTATTTACTTCCTGAGCTCTGATTGTGGTATTATTTATTTATTACTGATTTTCATAGATAATTAGAACTTTAGCAGAAAAGGATAATAGGATCACATATCTGGTGAAAGAACGTGAATCTACATCAGATAACTTATTTGTGATAAAAAAGGTAAGTTTTTAATATGCATTGATCTGCTAAACTTTATCTCAAATTGTATGCCTTGGAATAACTTGACTATGTTCTTGAATAACAAAACAAAAAACAGCCTTTCTAAATGAACATGATACATAGGCTGATATATTTGGTTACTAATCACAGATAGCGCTTTCTTTACTAAAGTAATTTATTATTATTATTATTATTATTATTATTATTATTATTATTATTAGTATTATTATTATATTATTATTATTTTATTAGTATTATGAGTGTTGTTGTTGTTGTTGTTGTTGTTGTTGTTGGGGTTGTTGTTGTTGTGATTATGGTTATTATTAGTGTTGTTGTTGTTATTATGATTATTATGATTATTATTATTATTATATATTATTATTAGTTATTAGTATTATTATTATTATTATTAACTTTTATGAAATAGACAAATACCAGAAATTAGGCCAAACACCAAACTGTCTGCAGATTATTATTACACCTATACATAGAAGAACCCTCTTTTAAAATATTATATATACATCTATAAAGTAGCTTCTTTTCTCTTTTTAAAAATTACATTTGTCACTTTTTGGAATTTTTTTAACCTTTATTTTTTCTTTTTCCCCATTTATCAAAATATCATTTATTTTCTGAAAGCTAGGATCTATAAAGTGCCTTTAAACTGATGATACTGAAAGGATTGATGAATAAAAATATTTGAGTTGAATTTAATTATTATATGATAGGAAACCATGAAGACTTAACCCTTTGGGTACACCCATGTATCTATGGGGAATGGTTATTAATTCTGACAGAATAATCCCATAAACGTATGGGTGTACTTTATAAATGGTGAAATATAGGCTCCAAGAAAGAAAAAGTATCTGTCAAGTTTTTCTAAACTTAAAAATTATCAATCATGCTTAGTTTTAGTTATTATTATAATGTTAATTTTGTTTAGGTGTGGGGAAAGAATTAGTTTCTTTTTCTTTTTAAAAACCTTTTATCTTTAGTTATATAACTAAAGACTTTTGATCAATGGAAGTAAATTGAGCATAATTAGAAAGCAAACTTGGAAAAAATGTTGCATGCTCCTGTACCAATTAGTTTTTTTTAAATTCTTTAGCTACTGATTGTCCTGAACTGTAAATAATATTGATGTATTAACAGGAAGGTTTTTTTAATTTGTTTATTTTAGTATTTTCTGTTAAATCAGATTTTAGACATTTAATAAAATTTTAAACAAATTAAACAAGAGATGATAATGATGATGGCAGCCAGCAAATGTGTTTAATTGTAAGTGGAGCACATGTATTGACATCAAACAACTTGTTATATCTTCCTGCTTGATTCTGTATATTAAACTAACCAAGCAAAATTTGACTAGTCTTTTTAAAATCTCTTTATTTTTAATATTATTTTGAGTTAAAAAGTCATTCTTCATAGTTATTTAATAAAAATATGTATTATATATAATTTTGTATTCATCTGCCACCATTGCAGATCACCACACTTTTTTCCAACATAATCTTCATATTTAACAGACAACTGCAAGTCTGGAAAAATTCAACTATATGGATTTTAAAATTATTCTTTCAGGTTGAATGTATTGATGAATATGCTGCAAACAAGACTTTCAGAGAAGTTCGTAAATACTGATATTTTATGTGATAATATTCTTTAATTGAAGGGTCTGGGCAAGGATTTAAGCTATCACATATTGGCCTCGAAGGCCGTTTTGGGGCCACCAAAGACCACTTTTCAAAAGCTTATAGATTACACTTAGTTCACTGCATTCATTCAAAACAGGCGACCTAGCAGCCTCGAATTATAATGGAGGTACCTCAGGATCAAAGGCAGGATCCAAGGGTGCCAGAGCCTGGTCTCAAAGGCTAACAAATGCCACCTTTCAAGGATCAGAGCTACCATAGCTTCACGGTACTCATTCTACTCAGAAGTGACCACAGATTTCAATTTCCCAACAGTCGGCCTTGAAGGCCATTTGAAAGCCATCAACGGCAGGTTTGACATCACCTGCTCAAGAGTTGGCCAAAACAAAAATCTGCTTTGCTTTTCACCCCAAGGAAATCTAAAAACATCGTCTATAAAGAGGCTCTCATGGAACAAAGTTAAATGCACAACTTATAGAATGTTAAGAAATGTAACTTTAGCATCAATTCAATGTTCATTCAATGATTGCGTGTTTAAACAGATAAAAATTTGGTTTTTCAAACTGATATAAAACCTTTTTTTATAAAGGCATTTTTTTCTGTGCAGTGCCAGGTACTCCAGTTACAATAGTTTATCTATAATACAGGAAATCACAGTAACAAAAACCCACCTGTAATAGTAATGTAAAGTAAAACATAATAAACAATGTAATAAATACTCTGAAGAATGAGCAGTACTGTGTGTAGCAGATGGTGGTTTTCCTTATGTACAGTACCAGTAGGACTAAACACAATATAGCGGTACTGTGGCGCTGATGTTAACAAAACTCTTCCTTTCCATTCCATGGCTGGTTGAGGAGCTATTCTCCGACACCATAATAAAATAATTCAAAGAAGCGAATGTTTATTAGAGAAATAAGAAATATAAAATGTTTTCACCAAGCATTAGATAACCAAACACACACTGGCAAGCGAAGGAAAGTGACTGGTTTAAAATGCTGCATAGTGGTGATAAATTTCACCAGTTCATCCTGGTGCCGGTACATTTGAAGTGCTTGATTCAATGAATTTTACTGTATACAGGCATTGGGTATTCTTCCCCACTCTAACCACATGCACAATGTACAAATACACTTGTGCATGCATAGATTTACTTTAACCCATGCAGGGACAAAATTACATTAAAAATAAATTTTCTTTAAAATGAAACACATTTGGATGAATTTTCTTTGTTTTTGGAGTTTCCATTTTGCCTATGCAAGCGCTTTTAAAGTGTCCAGGTGTTATGGGGCAAAGAACCCAGAACCCAATCACTAATTGTCTACAGTTTTTAGTTAGTTTTTTTTTAAAGAGAGGTCTGTATAAAACCAAAAGGAAAAGAAAAGTCTAGATTCTGACTAAGCCGTCTGGGGTATTAAGTATAAAAGCAAGTGCAGTCTGGAATAAACAGGAATTCTCTCTAAAGGACTGCTGGAGGAATAAAAGAGAGTGATTTATATCAACTCACACTGATCAAATGTTTATCTGTTCTTGTTCTTTAATCACTGCCATAGAGAACAAGAGTTTTTCTTCTTGCTGTTTTACATGGCATTACATATGGAAGATAGTAGGTGTCATGTGATGGTTGCTATTTATTGTTGCATAAATGCCTACTGATGGACTTGCAAACACACGCACACATTTTATTGTTTATCATTCCAAATAGACCAGCATTCATGCGAACATGAAATGGTGTCATATTTTTGGAATTTGTGTTTGTTTTTTTTTTACAGCTTATTACTGTAAATGAAGTGGATCACCCAAATATCTGTAAACTGAAAGAATTCTTTGTGACAATGGAGAAAACTGTGAGTATTATTGAAATGAATCTATGGCTAATAACCAGGCATAGCCTAAGTATGTTATTTCCAACTTTTTCCTTCAGAAAAAGTAAAAATGATGCAAATATTTCAGTATCCCGTGGGCTTTTAAAATTATTGTTTTTTTGATGGATAGATAAGATGAATAAATGTCTCTGAAAAATCTTTTAAAGACCTATGATGATGATAATAAGTTTTGCTAAGAAAAATTCTGACTATCAGCATTTGAAGAAACATCTGCGGTGTGGCTCGATAAGTTCTTTGTTCAGCCATCCTAACTGTACAGGAGTAAATGAGTTAAAAAATCAGAAATGCTGCTGCTGCTGTTGTTTTTGTTGTTGAGCGAGTTGGACTTCCGAATGAGGTTCTTGCAATGGCATCGCATCCCGTAAAGACAAGTGGCCTGTTCTCTGTCGAGTCCTCCTCGTTACTGAGAGATGTTCGTCGAGCCGACAAGTGGCCGGTCCCCCGACACCGTGGGCCCCAAGGACCCGGGGAGGTCTCTCTCAAGTCGGACACCAAGGAGATGTCGTACAGCTGTTTCACGCTATGGCGATCATCAGCGACAACTTTCCTCCGACCCCAGCCTGGGATCGAACCCGGTACAGGAGCAACGGTCCCCTTACGGAGCTAACCCGCTACCACCTGCCCCACCGGGCCGGTTGCTGCTGCTGTTGATATAAGAAGGCTGGCATCCCAACCCAGCTTTTCCTCAGAGGCAGGGAAGTTGAGATTTACCTAAGTACTTGCCTCAGAAGCAGAGTTTATAGTTGTTATGGCCCCCCTACAAAAAGGAACAACCTTCTGTCTTCGCGGTCCTTGTGATACATCAACAAATGAAACTGTTGGTATTTACAGAACAAGCTAAGTTGTTTTTCTGTTCTGTTTTTTTTTAAATAACATCATAAATTCGAAAAGGTTGGGTGCGTTTTTCTGGGCAGTAAACTCAATAAATTGGTCAAATAGAATTCATTTCCTAATTATCAGTGGATGACACCTATTGGGTTTTGTGCCAGTTTTTGTTTTTGTTTTCCTTCCATCTAGGTTGTCTAGAACTTTATTAGTCAACCAACATTCTGAAAAGGTATCGATTTAGCACTGCAACTGATTTTATAAAAGTGTTATCGCATATTTTCTGGGGATAGATATGAGAGAACAACACGTCATCACCCTGTCAACTGAGTTAGGCCTGACACTGGGTCAGCAAGTAAAACCCATCATGGCAGGAAGCCAGAGCACCCGGGGGAAACCTATACCGCTGACAGGGAAAGAAAAAAAGAACCATGCAAGGAAGGTATGACAGAATGAACTGTTTCCTGTGGGAATCGAACTTGGGTCCTTCACCATGACAGTCCAACCACTCGACTACTGATGCTTCCCAGACCAACGTCGCTGAGTGAAAACTCATTTTTACTTCATTTTTAATAACTTCCATATAGAATGAAAGGACTACTTTTGCAAGGCACTTAAAGGACATGTGCTGCCTCTCATCTTTAAGAACATAAATGTCTGTAAAGATGGTCTTTTGGTTCTCTCTGTTAGCCATTATAGATGGAGTCAACCGCAACCTTTTTTGAAAGGTTGGTGCGTCAGCTACTCCAAATAACATGTTAAGCTAAAAATATCTGCAAATTTAGTAAAGCATCCCAGTTTTTCTTTGATGCGAAACCAAGTATGCACCTGTATAGTCTACCAGAACAAAACTTCAAGTTGTGACCTTTAAAAAAATTCAGCAAATTTTTTGTATGTCTTGCTACAACCCTGCAACCATTCCTTTATACTCATTTTCATTTCTTCTATTTTAATGGGCACATCAAAGTAGTATTCTTTCATTTTTCCTCTTTTGAGAAATTAAAGAATGTTTTTACATGAGTAACACTTATTCGTTATTCAGTATTATGCAAATTAATGTGAAAATGAAAAAAAAAAGATTTCTTCATTGTTTTTTATTCAAACAATGAAAGCTTACATATTGTATTTTGTATAAATAAACAATTATTTATTGTATAAAATGCATTGTTGCATCATCTTTCAAGGTTATTGCATCCTTTTTTTCATATTTGGTTTGCCTTTCAGTTCCTGCCTGAGTTATTATTTTCTAGTTAGTCATTACGCCAAGGAAACGAACTAAAATATTCACCTTGAATGAACACACATCTCTGAAAGGAGAAATTGCCATTAAAGCCAAAGTTAGTGTGGGAGTGGTCAGTAAGATTATTAAGAAGAAACAAATCGTGGGCTCAATATTCCTATCAAAGGAAAATGCAGAAGAAAATGGAAAACATCACTCAGAGATGGTGCAAAATTAATACATATGAGCAGGCAGGGTTTCAGAAAAAAACACTGACATGTCGAACCAGTGTCTGAATATCCTCATCAACTGTAAGAAATTGATTGCTTGAGGTGAAGTGCCAAGCCAAGAAACCTTTGATAAAATTGTTAACAAAAATAATTAAGATTAAAACACTATGCGTGAACCCAGAAATATTGCTGGTTGGTCAGAAGGAGACTGGTGCAATGTATTATTTGCAGGCAAGAGTCATTTTCTTGCTCAAGGTCAACAATGTTGATTTGTATGCCATCCACCTGGTGAATCACCAACCAGTTCTTGCTATAATCAAATTGTGAAGCATCCATAAAAGAAAATGTCTGAGGGTGTTTTTCCTGTATGAGGAACTGGCTCATCAGTGCCTATGCAAGGTATGCTGCATAGTAAAAAATATACTGAGGTTCTAGAATGCTATGTCAAGTCAAAACTACTGAAGATATTCCTGAACATGATTTTCCAACAGAATCTGGCTCCATTCCATACATCAAAATATGTTAAGAAATACTGTAGGATGAACAATATCAACTGTTTAGATTGGCCAGGAAACTTTCCAGATCTAAACCCAATCAAAAATCTATTGGCAGTATGTAAATTTTGACTTAAAAAAAAACTGGATTTTATAACTAAAGAAAAAATTATCAGATCTATCATTCAAGTCTGGTTTCATAATGAATAAAATAAAGAAAATTTGTGAAAACCATGTTCAAAACATTATTAAAGCTAAAGGTAGTCATATCAAATAATATGGTTTGTTCCAGTCTTCAAAATATATCCTGTTTACTAAATACTCTTTTTTCATTCTGTTGACATTAATTTGCACAATACTGTATAGTTTTCTTCAAAAGATAACATTGGAATCTTATACAAAACAAATGCCAGTTTTATGTTAATATAAGCTATTGCCACATAAAGCAGCTTTCCTATTAACAAGCCATTCTGATTGGTATTTACCTTTCTCTTATAATTGCTGTTACTTGTATAAATAACTAAGATTTAAAGAAGCTGAAAATAAAAACAACTCTGGATTCATTCTGAAGATGTACCTGTATTATTTCTTGGCATACCAAATACAATTAAAACTGCTACAAGCATGTAAAATAATTTAACACACAGTTTTACAGTTTTCCTTTGACTGCTATTGCATATTTCTTTTTTGAAAAGTAAATATAGGGATAACTTGTGTTGTTTGTTGTTTTCTTGCTGCAGAATGTTTTTCGTGTTAATTCAGTACAAGTGTTCAGTTATAGCAAAAAGCACTCCCTCCTGTCAGACTGGACATCTGCAAGATTGTGTTTATTTTCAACAGAAACTTAAGTAAAGGAACTTTCAGTGTTTTATAAAACAGGTCTGGTATTAGCTTTTGTTTTTAATTTTTACACTTTTCTGCAGAAGAGTTAAATTATTCAAATTTTATTATTATTGTTGTTACTATTAATATTATTAGAGCTTGGTTGCTGTTTCAGATAGCACCATAGCTGCACTTGGTGCCCAGAAATTTGTGAAGGATATGTGCAGTTCCAAGGAGCACTGTTTTCTATATTTCTGATAGTTTGCTGATGGCTCTGTACTTGTTCATTCATGTCCATCCATCTTGATGAGGTATGCCACTCTACTGACCATAGGTTTAACTATAGTGTGAATTTTCCACATTTCCTGAATTTCTATCTTAAAATGTTTGTATTTGGTCTGTTTCTATCTGAAGGGACTGCCACATCTGTCAGTGCGCAGATCTCATTCTTTGCATTTAACAGTGTGTAGGCTTGCTGCTGTTGATGAATCTCATGTGGGTACTTGCATGTCCCATAGGGTGGTGGATTTTTGTGACATTCTGTGGCTGTTGTTGTTGTTGAGCGAGTTGGACTTCCGAACGAGGTTCTTGCAATGGCATCGCATCCCGTAAAGACAAGTGGCCTGTTCTCTGTCGAGTCCTCCTCGTTACTGAGAGATGTTCGTCGAGCCGACAAACGGCCCGGTCCCCTGACACCGTGGGCCCCAACGACCCGGGAGGTCTCTCTCACGTCGGACACCAAGGAGATGACGTACAGCTGTTTCACGCTATGGCGATCATCAGCGACAACTCTCCTCCGACCCCAGCCTGGGATCGAACCCGGTACAGGAGCAACGGTCCCCTTACGGAGCTAACCCGCTACCACCTGCCTGCCAGTTCTTTTGTGACAATTCAGATACTTACTTCATTGATGCAAGAACAGGACCTGCTGATAGTATCTGGTTTAGGTGCTTATATAGCCAGCACATCCTGCACTGACTATTGTGCTGATTTTCAGAATGCATGTTTGAAGGTATCTGGTGTTGGGCTGATGATGAAACCTTATGTTTCTCCGTTGAAACATTATTATTAGTAGTATTTATTTATTTACTTATTTACTTGTTTTCAGAATTCTTCTGTCCATGTGTGCATTGTCAGAGAGTATTTTCCTGAAACTCTGCTCAGCATTATACGACACCATGCAGAGAAGCATCTGAATCCATTTGATGAACTGGTTAGCTTTTTATTTTTTTTAACTTTTTAAGAATTCAAATAAATCATTTATGGAAATAATTCCTCCAGGAAGATTCAGATGAGCATCCTTCTCTTTATTGTGCCCCTAGCAACCATAAACATCGTACTCAGAATGCTATGGCAGGTTGGAAGCTGATTGTCTCACTAGATTTTATGGCTTGCCTGCAAAAACAAACTTAGTGTAGTATAGTTTCAGCCAGCCTAACAAAAAAACAAAAACTCTTCTGATTAAAACTGGAAATAAATCTATGCCAACTGAACTGATGAAGAAGAGCAAGAAAAACTACTCCACTGGTCAACCACTGTGGTTCTCTAGCTGCACTAACCCACTTTCCATGTACATCTTTATAAGTTATAAGAGGACAGTGTTCAATAAACAGAAAAGTTTCTGTAAACTTCGCCCTTACAAGTAAAAGATATCAAAAGCACATTGAAATATAATACTACACCTCCATTAACTTTTTCTTTAATATTTCTTTTAGCTATCTTGTATAATATGTATCCATCATTTCCTTGTCTATAGCCCAAGATTCAAATATATCTGAAAGTTATGGAGTTTTATTTAAGAAAGAGTCCAGTACAGCATTGATTCAAACTGGTTAAAGGTACAATTGTACCTACTTATTAGCAATTCTCACTTCAGTGGAATTATCTCTATAGTCCCATTTATTCCTCTATACTTTCTATTATTAAAAATTTATTTTTTTTTTTGCAATTCTCACTTATAAGCTGGTGTAGCATGCAGAAATCTCACTTTAATAAGTTTTGATCTTTTAAATTTTTGATCCTGAAACATGTTGCACAGTAATGCATGCAATTGGTTACTTTCCCCTTAAAAAACAAGTTTACATCTTCTAATCATTTTTGTTTTGTTTGTGGCTGTGTGGAAGTCAGACTGTGCTCCTCTAAAGATAGCTCAACAAAAAATGTGCTGACTTGTTGTTGTCCATCAAGTGGATGTTTTGAACAGTATGGAGGAATTGAAGATTCAAAAGCTGGTCACACAGAAGCATGACATTTCTGAATCTCAGGTTTTAGAATTTTTTTTCTTTTTAAGTGGACATTTTGAATGAATGGTTGGGGGCAAAATGAGAATCAGGGTAGGAAACTGAGGCTGGGAAGTTAAGATGGCTGATGTAGATGAAGTGCTGTAATCAGAAAAGATCTCCAAAAGTCCCAATTGACATTTACCTGTTGAAAGCTAAAGCTAATGAACTTGTCGGAGAACTTAAGCATGGAAAGCTTTGAAGCATCAAATGGATTCCTGTGCTGCTGAAAAGTGAGACATAACCTTGTATGAAAAATAAAATTAAAAAAATCCATGATGAGAAAGCCGACCCACTGTTGATTTTTGTTAGCTGAGTATCCATCCAACTGTATTTGCAATTGTGATGAGACCAGAGATTTTTCTATTGTGCCCCGCCCAATGAAAGGAGGAGAGGTGAGAGGTGGAAAAATGAGAAAAGAATGCTTTAGGTTGCGGTTGTATGCTAATCAAATGTGGTCAGATAAAGTGAAACCTCATGATCGAGAAAAGCAAGAACCCTCGTTATTTAAAGAGTGTGAAAACTTCTCCAACTGATTGTGAAATTGCAAAGTGGCTATGATCTGACCAATGACAGAAAGAGAAAGTGGAGTGGTGTGATGCTTTTTATGGATAACGCCACCTACTATTGTGTGACTCAATCGGTCATACGAGGATAAAATTTCTACCATCTGAAATCCACTTTCATCATTTTGCTCCCAGACTAAAGCATAATTTCATAGCACCAGTCACCACTAAAAGGAGAATTCCTGCACAGCTTAGTTTCGGTTTTAGATCCCATTATGGAAACTGTCATGTCACAGGTTATGAAAAACTACAAAGTTACGGATGCTGTGTAGTTAATTAGCAGAGCTTGAAAGTTAGTAACTCCCAGCTGCATCAAAAAGTGCTTTTTTCTTCTTCTCTCGAAACCAAATCTACGGTTTCTGATGGCCCATTAGAAGTTGAGGAAGTTGCTGAAGCAATTCTTTGTGGTTTAATTGAGTTTGAGTTTCATCTCTGTTTAAATGGATGATGATTTTGGCATTTGCAGAAAGATGGCTACTGCAGAAAATGTTTCTTTCTTTTGAATGGTAACAGAATCTGAAGAGGATGTAATGAAGATGCGCCATACTGGAAATTCCCAAAATCAAAGAGATAGATTCTGTACTGTGTTTTGCATCGATTCTTTAAGTTAAAACAGTGAAATATTTGCTGACTTCTCATCTTCACAAAAAAATCACAGACATTTTTCATTGCATGAGCCAAAAACTCACAAAACTTAAGCATGCTTCTTTTCTTTTTTTCGTTTTTAAGATGCTGTACTGTGTTCATTTCTTACAATGTTGTAAGAAATGTAAGCAGCACATAAATAAAGATTGTAATGCATTAGCTTTGATTTGTGTTGCTTTCTACTTAATGATAGAAATTCTCATTTTAGTGGGTTCATCTATATTAGATTTAGCGAGCCTCTCCTTTAAAGTATAATTTTGCTGTTAGGCTTGCATTATGGAATTCTCCCGTTTTCTGTAGTACAGTCGACCCCCCCCCCCGTAATCGCGGTCCCCGGTTATTCGCGGAATTTCCCTTAGAACCCAACTAATAACTGTTCGTGGAAACCCCCGCATATTCGCGGAATCGCAAATATCTTCCGCGATTTTTATGGCTTTTTTCGTGGCAATATATTTTTTTTCACGCTTTTTAACGCTAAATTATTAATAACGATATAATTTACTAATTTTGTAATATAAATATAAATACTAAGTAAATTCAGCAAAATATCAATATAAAATAAACGCTATTTGCTGGAGGTTTGAAAGTAGCCAATCAGAGAGCGTTGTTCATTCTCCTCGCTGCTGATTGGCTGCTGCCCACGAGGCGCTGTCTCAGGCAGATGCAGCCCCGCATCCTCCCAGTTTACCGCGTGTAGCTATCTCGAGTGTTTCTCTGAGTGTTGTATTTTTTATTAAATTATTATTATTTACTTATATATATTTTTTTTATTATATTTTACGTTACATTTTGACGTTTATAGGCATTTTTACGGACCACGTCCAATATTCGCGGTTTTTCACTCTTCGCGGGTGCTCAAGGGACGTAACCCCCGGGGACCAACTGTAATTGTTGTACAGAGAATGAAGACGTTTACTCCATTATTGCATAATTCATCAAAATGAACCATGTTTTCCAATTGTTTTTTTTTGTTGTTGTTGTTTCTTGTTCTTAGAAACACTATGCTGATAGAATTAGATCATTAGTTATTTCCTGTCTGGAAAAGTTACGTTTTTTACAAGAGAAACGATATGATATTTTCTCACATGTTTTTATTCTTTTTTGCTTTCTTTCGCAACAATTCTCTGATAGGGTCTCTTTAATTACTTTGAATCTTTGAGGAGATCTCATAGTTTTTTGTTGTTTGCTTTTCATTATCATTAATAGTTTTGACAATGTAAACAGTAACAAATTCTTTTCAGTTATCTCTACGGTTGCTAACTGTAGATTAGTTAAAGTATAAACACAGCTTCATATTTTTTAAAAAATTTTATTTGAGTAATACAAATATAAATCAAAAATGTAATTACCTTGAGTAATAAGGAAAGTGTAAATCTGTTTAAAAATAAAATTGATAAATTTCTTTTCACCATTACTTGGGAAGAGGCTTCTAGAAATTTATTTAATACATAAACTAGACGATGCTGACACCTGGGCAACATGGTGGTCCAATAGTAAATTACTGGATTTCTGGGATTAAAAGCCTTAGTTTAATTTTTGGTTGATGTTGGCTTGGTTTGGCGTATCTCTTTGGCAAGTATTTTCCTCATTCTTCTTCACTAGTCAGCTGAGTGGGATTCAATGGACTCTCTAGCTTCTTCCTATATCTAAAAGATGAAGAGTTCTAGCCGGGTCTTCTCTGCTGAGATTGGAAATGCCAAACCCTTATATGTATAGGACAGGCAACATCCTCTAGTGGATAACCATGGCGCCGCACTTCCTCACCAGGGTTGTCTCCATCGCAGAGACTGGTATAAAACACAACTTGTTTACTTGTTTACATTATGTCTAGTCTTTATTATTCATTAAAGTCATTATTTTCTTAAAACCATCATTTCTTCATATTTCTAAATGACTGTCTTTGCTTTTGCTGTGACCAACCAAGTCAAGAAATAACACCAATTTAAGTTTATATATATATAATGCTACCAATAAATTATCAAATTCAAATTCCATGTAGATTGACTTAGTATCCATCATATCTGAATATCCAAATGATTCAAGGAAATACATGGAAACAAAAAAAATTGTAAAAAAAACATTTACGTTTGGAATAATAAATGTATATAATTTATATAATTTTAGATAATTAAAAATGGATTGGTTCAATATTTGATGCTCTGAACTGCCTGCACGACCATGGAATATTTTTTAGGTAAGTCACAATTAACCCTTTTACCAGTAATTGTGTCCGTTAGTCAATCATGTTTTGATGACATCGCAAAGTCATCAGATATATTATTGAAATAAAAGATACAGATGTGAAGAACTACCTAGATTTCTATTTCATGTGAAAAAATACAATACTTACAACTATATTCAGTAAGAAAAGTAATGCTTTAAACTGGGGATTCTGGAACACTTTTAAAAGACTTAAAAGTTAATTTAATCTAAATGGGAAGAGAAAAATGAAAGGAAAAGGACAAAATTTAAAGACTTGTGCCAAACACATCAAGGTTAGAGGATAGAATGTGTTTTATTCCCAGTAGAATTAGATTCCAGAAGACTACTGGGAAGATCAATGGAGAAAACACCAAAAAACACTGGTTTTTCATCCAGACAGTGCAGACCTGCATCACTGCCCGAGTGGAAGATTTCCAAAAGGGTATCAAGGTGGCTATGGCTTAGAAGTTTGTACATGGAGTGAGGAATGCCCAGCTAAGCTGATGGGAGCACTGATCGCCCCCTGGTAGGTAGGTCCACTATCTCAAGGGTCCCCTGAATGATGGGCTGAAATCCATTGAAGAACAGTACACAGCTGAGGAATCAATCAGAAGCACCTTGAGTATTTAAAAGTAAAAGACAGTAAATATACTTTGGATGATCGACAAAAAAGCTTTTATTTTATTTTTAGTGCAATAACTATTATTATTATGTTATATTATAGTAGACTAACAAATGGCAATCACTCACTGCTAAATTGACATTGTATGGGAAATGTGCCAAAACTGTTAATGCATATCTTGTGTTTCCATGGTAAGGTGAAAACTATAAAAGTGCTACTGAAGAAATAATTTATTTTTTCATTAAGTCTCTTTCTTTGTCTTTGGTTCTAACAGTCATCTACTTCATTGATTTACATGTAAGTCTCTTTCCTTTTCTGGAGTTCTAACAATCCTTTTGTGCAGCTCACTATAGCATGCAAGTCTGTAGTTTTAAAAGTCATCTTCAGCAGACTGCTATAACATGCAGCATCCCAAAACACTGTTGCCATGACCATTCCAGTTGTCATCTATGCGTTGAAACTTTCTGGCGGTCAGTAATACTAAGTTAGATCTTTCTTTTTTAGATGTAGGTGTGACCATCAGAGGCTAGTTGCTACAGGGTTATGCTGTTACAGCCCCAGTAACTTCCAATTAAATTTATATAGATGAGCTATACTGATGTCATATGCTTTGAATTACTGATACTATAACAGTTTCCTCTAGTTCTGCCCCACCATGTCTTTATCAAAAGTTAATATGTGGCTTGGATGCAAAAGTCACTGTTTTTAATTATATTGAAATTCCAGCTGCTTAAGATATTATTGTGTCCAAACCTAAAACAAATTTAGGCAATCATATAAATGTTTCCACAGAATTAACTCTGGCAGTGTTTTGCACATATGTTTTTTCTATCACCTGTTCATATTTTTGTTGCTTTTCTGTCTCCATTCTTGAGCTTAATTTCTGATCGCATGGTGTTGAAGAGTGTTGCATATGGCCCAGCAATTATTTCATTGATTCTTGGCTCGGATAGAGAATCCAAGATTTATGATAGTGTGGACTGCAGCAACACTAAGAATAAGTGTTTCCCTTTCCATTTTCAGGCTATATACATGGTCACAGCTTTAGATCATAAATAGACCAGGCTCGTCTCTTAATCCATCCACCAAAACATGTAGTCCCATTCAAACTCTGAAACAAAGATTCATCATGTATGCCACTCTTTGTACCTTCTGCCACTAAGAATCTGATCAGAATGCATTGTTCATGGTGAATGCTTGCATTAGGTACATGGTTTGGAAGAATGCCTGGTATGATATTTCTTGTCTTATCTTTTAGCATTCACAGCCAGCAAAACCTGATGTAAAATTTCAAGTTTCGGCTGAACCATCTTCAACATTGTCAATGTTTGACATCATTTACGTTATTGATCTTATTCATTTAGTGTGATTGGATAAAGAGCATCAAGCATAGATATTAAGAATAGGTAGAGTATCTTTTCTTTAAAAACAATTGTCCAAAGATTTGATTTTATGCAGCCTTGAATTCTGGAGTATAGAAAAATTGAGCATTTCTTTTGTTATTTCAGATACCTATCACCCAGTAACATTGTGGAGAATCAAGATAAAAGTATACAACTTGTTGATGTTGGTCTACGTAGTAATATTTTAGACAAGAAGACAAACTCTCACTCTGATTTTGGTAATTATCACTCACTACTTCCACCTTTTTTTTATTTTTTAAAAAAATTCTTTATAGCTCTGGATACGTGAGTTAACCTTATTATTTAATGCCAGTATGTGTGTACAGAATTTAAAATCATTATTTCTTTATTTATTTTTCAATTTGAAGGGTGGATAAGAGCATATAGCAGACAAAACTAATAAAATATTAAAATTTTGGTGGGGGGAATTAAAACCCTGTACACAGCTGTACAAGATTTTCATAAATCGATAGTAGTATTGATGGGGAAACTGAAAACTGAAGTATATTAAGTATATTCCATTGTTGTAACATATGCAAGAAATATCGTATAGGAAACAAAGCATTTTTTGTCATGAATAATATAGTTTATACTTGCATACTGTGCATATGCCTTATATTATCTTTATAAACTTCATAATCAATGTTCAGTATTATTTTAGTTGCTTTTGTTCTTCTTAGTGATTTTCTTAAGTAAGAAAAAAAATATATATATATATATATACAGGTGCATCTCAAAAAAATTAGAATATCGTGAAAGAGTTCAATATTTTTGTCAGTTATTTAGAAAGTGAAAATTGTATATATTGTAGACTCATTACATGTAAACTAAAATGTTTCAAGCATTTTTTAATTTTAATTTTGATAATTACGGCCTACAGCTAAAAATAATAGATAAAACGTATTTCAAAATATTAGAATATTCCATTTCTAGTTTGAGTAAATCACTGTTTATGCAGTATGAATACCATGAATCTCTCGGTCTGGTTCAGTACACACAACCACGATCATGGGGAAAACTGCTGACTCGACAGTTGTCCAGAAGACACTCAGTGACACCCTCCACAAGGAGAGTAAGCCACAGAAGGTGATTGCTGAAAGGGCTGGCTGTTTGCAGAGTGCTGTATCAAAGCATATTCATGGAAAGTTGACTGGAAGGGAAAAGTGTGGTAGGAAAAGGTGCACAAGCAAGAGAGATGACCGCAGCCTTGAGAGGATTGTCAAGCAAAGCTGATTCGAGAACTTGGTGGAGCTTCACAAGGAGTGGACATAGGCTGGAGTCAGTGCATCAAGAGCCACCACGCACAGACGTGTCCAGGAAATGGGCTACAAGTGTCGCATTACTAGTGTCAAACCACTCCTGAACCAGAGACAACGTCAGAAGCATCTTACCTTGGCTAAGGAGAAAAAGAACTGGACCGTTGCTCAGTGGTCCAAAGTCCTCTTTTCAGATGAAAGTAAATTTTGCATTTTATTTGGAAATCAAGGTCCCGCAGTCTGGAGGAAGAGTGGAGAGGCACAGAATCCAAGTTGCTTGAAGTCCAGTGTGAAGTTTCCACAGTCAGTAATGATTTGGGGTGCCATGTCATCTGCTGGAGTTGGTCCACTGTGTTTTATCAAGTCCAAAGTCAATGCAGCCGTCTACCAGGAAAGTTTAGAGCACTTCGTGCTTCTGTCTGCTGACAAGCTTTATGGAGATGCTGATTTCCTTTTCCAGCAGGACTTGGTACCTGCCCACAGTGCCAAAACTAGTAGTAACTGGTTTGCTGACCATGGTATTACTGTGCTGGATTGGCCAGCCAACTCACCTGACCTGAACCCCATAGACAATCTATGGGGTATTGTCTAGACCAGTATTTTTCAACCTTTTTGGTGGGGCGGAACCCCAATGAAACATTCCAGAGGCTCGAGGAACCCCTGTGCTCATATTTGATAAAATAAAATGAAATTAAAATACTCATGTTCAGATTATTTACAATAAAAATATAAACTGTAAAAAAATGACATCATTTCTTGGCAATTTCGACGAGGTAGCATCACTGGCTGCAGGTTCAACAGATTGCGTCTCTTCACCTGTATCTAATTTACGTTTTTTTTTCAGAAATCTATCCATACTTGTAAAGCCGTAAGCAGAATTGTATAAACTAAAACAAAATAAAATGATCTTTAGCAAGTTTAATAATAGCGGCATATACTCATACATATACATATATGATTTTGTGATTAATGAAAAAATGATTCATCATCACTTTTTCGCATTGTCTGTCTGACATACGATAGGCCGCGCTCATTTGATATTTTTATTCAATCAATTGCTATTTCATGCGGTGCACGGATACAGCAACATTACCGGTATTTGATTATATTTAAACAATATGCATATAATAATAAAATGGACTCTCGGATTTGAATTCAAACTTGCGGAACCCTTGGACTGTACTGGTGGAACCCTGGTTGAAAACCACTGGTCTAGAGGAAGATGAGAGGCACCAGACCCAACAATACAGACGAGCTGAAGGCTTCCATAACACCTCAGCAGTGCCACAGGCTGATCGCCTCCATGCCACTCCGCATTGATGCAGTGATTCGTGCAAAAGGAGCCCCGACCAAGTATTGAGTGCATAAATGAACATACTTTTCAGAAGTTCGACATTTATATATTATAAATCCTTTTTTTATTGATCTTATGAAATATTATAATATTTTGAGATAGTGGATTTTTGATGTTCATGAGCTGTAAGCCATAATTATCAGAATTAAAACAAAAAAAAGGCTTGAAATATTTCACTTTATGTGTAATGAATCTAGAATATATGAAAGTTTCACTGTTTGAATTAAATTACGGAAAAAATGAACTCTTCCACGATATTCTAAATTTTTTTGAGATGCACCTGTATATATATAAAATAACTATTTATATACTACACCCAAATACTATATTAACTATTTCTATATTATCCATATTTAAAGGGAACTGTAGAAAAATCACATGATTTGACTATTATCTGATGATAATTTTAGATAAGGTACTAAAATTGCCTTTTATTAATTATTATCATATAATTAGAAAGTTTCGATGGTATTTTACCTCTAAGTCACTATGAAAATGGTGTCTAATCAACTATGGTATCTGCAAAATGTGACCAATGTTGAGGCCTTGTTTGCTTGGTGACATGACATCAAAATGGTAGACTTAAAATTTATTAAGTGTTTATTCTCACCTTACTATGAGCATTATCCTGCTGATTATTCATTTAAGCTTTTCATTTCATTTAAAAGAATTGTCTGACCAAAAATGATTAATAAATAGGTAAAAGTACCTCTAATAACTTACAGCTGAACTGGTTCATCTTTTGATTAATCATATAGGGTAAAGAACAGCAATAAAGTTGTTTCATATAGTTCAACATAGATTATTAGTAAATAAATGTAAAAGCTTTGGCATTAGAGGATATCTTTTAAAATTGGTTGAGAATTATTTGTATAACAGAATTCAGAGAGTTATAGATAGTGCATTGTCTGAAGTCCAGAAAGCCATTAATGAAGTACTTAGAATGTTTGGTTTTTGGCTCTAATATTATTTGTTTTAAATGTATATTCATAATATTGTGGATGATTTTAAAATTTATGGCAAGGTTAATAATAGTGAAGTTAGAATGATGCAGACTGATTTAGATTACATATGCTCAAATAGATGATAAATGATAATTAATATCTAAGCACAAATGCATTAACTTTGGAAAAGTTTATGCTAATGACTGGTATACATTAGATGGTGATGCAAAAACAATGGTTGGTAATGAAAGAGATTTGGCGATATCAGTAGGTAATATATTTAAAATCCACAAAGAGTATGACGGTATATACCGGAAAGCCAACAGGGTTTCAAGAATGGGGAATCAAAAAGCCCACAAATTTTCCTTTCTCTGTGTAAGACATCTTTTGGAGTATGGTGTTCCATCATGGGGGCCACATTAAGTAAAGAATGTTGATAGCTTGGACAAGGTTCAAAGTGATTTACCATAATGATTAGCACCATTCATAGAAACATTAGAGAGTCTTCAGTTGCTTTGCTTTTTACAAGTTGCAGAATCCCTTATATGGCTGGCACCAGAAGCCTTGACACAGACATGTGGAAAGAAATCAGACTTATGGAGCTTGGGCAGTATTCTGTTGATGGCAATCACAGTCACATTTCTGGACCAAAAACAGTTTGAAAGCACACTGGTTAATATTAAAAGAAATCCACAGAAGTTAGATGAAATACTCAAACAACTGAATAATGTATGTATACAACTTGTATGTGAAAGCATATTTACCTAAACCTAAGTTCCTATGCAATGAACAAGTGGTTAAATAGGGAACTAGGCTTATATACAAGCATGGCGATACAGGTAAAGAAATATAATGAATTACATGTGCACACACACAGTCCATTATATTTCTCCACCTGTAACTCTATGCTAATGCATGTGTGTAAGAAAACATTCCTCTTGTATTACCAAATTAAATATACAAATCCTTTTTCTTTAATGCTTTGCTTTTATGTATATAATTTTTCAAACTACAAACATATAAAATGCTTTTCAAATGTCTTTTAAACTTAAATTACTATAGTTTTATGATTTTTAAAAACCCACCTAAAATAATAAATTTTAGATATTTGCTTTCTAGAGTTTCTCTCATTTGCCTATTATTTTCATTTTTTATTTTTGTGATTTTATCCTTTTTTTAAAAAAAGACATTAAAACTATTTACTTTATCTTAAATATTTAGATTATTTTTAAGATAAAAAACTTTACTTTTTAAATTGAAAAATAAATGAATATGTCTTAACTTTAGGAAATTGTAATTCTAATTTTAAAAATTATGAGTTGAGAGAAATATTTATAATTTTTTATTTTGGTAAGAACTGTGAAAAGGATAAGAAATCTCATTGTGAGGAACTGTTTTGTTGCCATGGAAACTAGTGAAAAGGTCACTGTAATTTTCTATTTTATTCCTACAGTTTTCAATTATTATTTACTGTTGTTTTCTTTAGTTGGTGTGCTATGCTTGCCCACTGTCTTTTACTGCAGGATGATGGAATGCATAACATCTTTCACTTCAGAGTACATTAAGTTGCACATGTATTCAACCACAACATCAGACATAAGTTGCACACCTTGGCCATCTTTATCATTCTATATCATCCCACAATGCATCAGTCTATACTGTAAAGAGAAGCATATGGCATTTCACTAAAATGATAGAATTACATTATACCTCTTCCTTTCTTCAAAAATAAGAACACAGAAAATTTGGGAAATTTTACAGATGGGTTGAAAGAAATATTAATTCATTTCAAAAAGTGTAAGTGATAATACTTCACTTACAGTCATTTTAAATTACTACAGGATGGACAGAAAAATTCACTGTATATCAAACAGATTTTTAATAACTGTATAAGTAGTCTATGTGCTTATGCTTTGACAGTTCTATAATGGCATTATTTCTTAATAGTGTCTGCTGAACTTATGCATTTTCATTTCATTTATTTTCTTTAATGGAATAATTGAAAACACTATACTTTTAAGTGTTAACACTCTATCTGTACTATGCATTACATGGCTATTAAATTAAAATGGGTGAAATCATATTATTCTGTGGTTATATTTATCAAATAAAGTCTATTCTAACCTTATTAAATGTTAGTTCAGGCTATGCGAAAAACACCTTTAAAAATGATGTTAACACATTTCAAAACTATACTTTTATATAACACGCAGAGTTCAACTTGGATACTTAGATTAACACATGGTCTGTAAACTTGCTTGCCTTGACTCTACTCCTCTGAGGTCTGACTTTGAGTCTTCTCAGAAGTATTTGGTACTGCCTCTGAGATCACAGGGTCATGCTCATTGGGAAGATCCATCATGTTGAACTTATCTGATTCATTCTCAATGGTGGGTTCTTCAGGTATCTGCCCAGGTTCATCTTGTTCCATATGCTTCCCTGTGTGTGTAGAATTTCTTTTATCTCTACACCATCTTGGGACCTAACAGCTACACTCTTTCCTTCTTTACCAACTACATCATAGGGTACTGGAATGTAGGGTATAGTCAGTCTGTTTTCTGTCTTCTGCTCCACAAGGACTTTATCTCCTACTATAATATCATTTGCTTTAGCATCACTTTTCCCATCAGTATTAATCTTTCCTCTAGACTTCATTTCATTGCCACTGTTCTTTACTTGAGTGTTACACAACTCTGACAGCTTGGTTCTTATCTTATGGCCAAGCAGGAGTTCAGCTGGACTAATACCAGTAGCTGTGTGTCATGTACAATATACAGACAGGTATTTCTGCATTTCTTTTCTTCAGTCCTTCTTCCCTGCTTGTGCAATCTTGAACTGTTTGAATATAGAATAGTTTTAGTATCCCAGTTACCCATAAGGATTGGCCCAATATAGTCATTTGTTGATGGCTGATATCTTTGTCATTCAGGAATTGTTGAAATTCCATTACATAACTGTAGGTGGCTGTACAAATTCTATGGTCTTTCTAATGGTGACGGACTTCATGGTATCTACTGTATTAGTCCACTACAGCAAAGATATAATGAATGACCAAATGACAATGAGCCAAAGACAGTCAATTGCCAGACTTTGTTATTTTCATGGTGGGAGTTCAGTTCTGGTTATTGGTTCAGGTATTGCTGCATTTTTCTACAACCAAAAAGCCATAGCAGGATTTGCAAAGTTTCTCACCTTCCTCACTAATCCTAAGATCCCCATATAGGCTTCATGTGCAAATTCTGTAACATGCTGTCTGAGTTCTCCTGAGACGAAAATTCTTGTTCCCCTGAGCACTACTTGCCTAATTGCACACAATTCCTCCTTGAAAGGCAGGTATTTGCTGTGCATAATTTCATTCCACTTACCAAAGAAGAGATAACTTTGTATCTTCTTCAATTCTAGACCATTAGCTGAAGCATCCTCAGCTTATTGAATTGATACCACTCTTGACACAGCTTGCTCTGCGGTGAATCTGACATACTCTTTGGCCACTCTGCTGTGAGAGGATGCTACTAAGTTAGATTTTTGTCTATTTGCTTTGATCCTGGTATATGTTTCATTGTGAAGGAATAAGGAAAGAGTCTGAATACTCATCTCTTTAACTTTGCAGAAGGCTTTGAACAGTCTCAACTGGCTTATGGTCTATCACAAAAGCAAATTCAGTAACATAAAAGTAGTCCATAATAAAACTATCTCTCCTTTTTCAGTTTATGAATATCTTTACTCTACATTGTGAGTTTGAAACTTGTGTAACTAATGATTCTCTGTTCTTTATCTTCTTGGACAAGCACTAAAGCAAGTCTTACTGGGGTGACATCTAAAATCACACTCATCTTGATAGCTAGCTGGAAATATGCTATTATTTTGACATCAATTCATTGAAGGCTTTCTTTTGTTCTTCTCCAGATAAAAATTGCACACCTTTCCTAGTGAGAGACTCAGAGATTTTAGCTAAATCCAGAATGAAATGTGCTGAAAACTTTACATGACCAAGAAAACATTTTCAGTTTTTGTACATTTGCAGGTTATTGGGCATCTTTGACAGTTTTGATTATTTCTTTAGTAGGACCAATGCCTCTTGTACATAGTACATGTCCCACGAAGATCACTTTGGTCATGTGAGACACATTTGATCTTGTTCATTGTGAGCCTTTTATCTTGCAATTTTCTTCAATACAGCCAAGTCTTTGGTCATCATCCTTCCTTTTACAATCATGCATTATTATGTCATCAAATATATTCTAGACATCTTCAGAATCTTGAAGCATATTATGGATTATTTTCTGATATATATATCTGAGGCTGCATTTATTGAAAACATTAATCTCTTTAATCATAAAAATTCCTTATGGGTGCTAAAAGGAGGGATTGTCCTGGCTTCTGGACTTAACTCAATCTGGTGGCATCCCCAACAATGCTGCTTTGTTTGAGACCATGTAAGAGTTCATCAATGGTTGGTATAGGGTGTCTTTCCCTAATCACTGCCTCATTTGCTTTCCTCATATCCACACAGATTCTCATCTCCTTGTTTTATCCATCATAGACCAATACTCATTGGATTACCAGATGTATAAAATTCATCAATTCCACCAATATCTACTGCAATCCTATCTGCCGTACTTATATTATTTACTGACTGTTTTATAAACTTAATCCTTGTTGCTAGTTGTAATGTCATTCTCCTGAATATACTATAAGATGCACAACATAAACATACTAAAGACACAACTTACAGTTCAGTTATCTTCATTAACTTATGTCATCCTACAAGGCATCATTCCATATTAGAAAAGAAAAGCATTTGACACTTTACTAAAACAGTAGAATTGTATCACAGAATACACATTAACAGATGTATTGGAAGATTTCATTACTAAGACTTTTTTTTTACACAGATTTTCTTCATTGTTGTAGATTTACTCTGAGGATTTGATACTACTTATAAAAACGATGATGGCAGACAATCCTGATCAAAGACCATCTATAGAGTAAGTAAAATAAAGTTGGATTAGGATCAAACAGTAGTCAAAATGCTGTCAATTTATTTAATCAACAGAACTCCCCAAAACAAAAAAAAGGCAATTACTCATTGTTTTTTTCTATTATTATTGCAGATAGTTTACATAATATTTTAGGTAATCATCTGAATGTTTCTAAATTTATATATCGATGCTTTAAACAAGTAAAAAATCTTTAATTTGAGTTTACTTCCAATAATCATTAGGTATGTAGTACATTTAGATATGTTGAACTTTACTGTACATTTTAAATAATATATCATATTGTTATTAGTAGTATAGAGTTGTGGTGCAGTTAATTTTTGAAAGAAGAATGAATAATTTGAAAAAAATTTTTCGAGAGAGGATGGGGGGAGAGAGAGAGAGAGAGAGAGAGGGGGACGAGAGAGAGAGAGAGAGAGAGATGGGGAGAGAGAGAGATGGAGAGAGAGAGAGAGATGGGGAGAGAGCGAGAGAGATGGAGAGAGAGAGAGAGAGAGAGTGAGATGGGGAGAGAGATGGAGAGAGAGAGAAAGAGAGAGAGAGAGAGTCAAAGACAGAAAGAGAGAGAGAGAGAGAGAGTGAGATGGAGAGAGAGAGCGAGAGAGAGGATGGAGAGAGAGAGAGAGAGAGAGTGAGATGGGAGAGAGATGGAGAGAGAGAGAAAGAGAGAGAGAGCGAGAGACCTTATTTTATTTTCTGAAAACTTATCCAATTAGCTTGAAAATTAAGAGGAAGAAAATGACTGACTTTTATTCTTCATAAATTTGAACACTATAAAACACAACACCCTTTCCAATAAATATGACTCATAATATGATGCCAGTGAAACTATATATTTGCTATTACCTGTATTAACATTGTATTACATGGATGCCATCAGATTTCACATTTTGTTCTTGCACAAATATTTTTTGCTGAGAAAAGCTGGAAAATGATTAATGAAAATAAACCACATTTTAAGCATGTTGGATGTAGGCCTTTACCAAAATTAGCCTACAACTTCCCTGTGTGTGCATGTGTCCATCGTCTGTTGCATCCTGTCACAGGCAACACCAAATATAGGCCTAGGCAAGATTTGGTTATGTCATCTAAGAAAACGCTACCTAATAGTGAATCAATAATCAATAATTGTAGAAAAATGTGGTGTAACAGTACATCCAATTACCATCACCAAATAGCTAAAGATGAACAAGGTGAAGGAGGCAATACAATGGCAATCATGACTATATTACATCACATCAATTTTTATGCAGATGTATGTTCATTGTCACAATTTTTTTACTAATGTCATTTTCTAAGACAAGTCATAATTCAGTTTGCCATTTGCTGATGCCAGGACTCAGGTTTCCTGCTGTCCACATGAGCAGTTCATAGGATATTGCATTTCACATTTGTAAATTTTGGTAAGATGTATGTGCTAATCTATACACAAATGTCTATACTCAGCTGGTGGTTCTAAACCAGAGTCTGGTGGCCCAGTGGTATTTGTACTATAATCTGCAGCTAGTTCTTCAGTAGCATTGTGAGTTGTACCTGACATTCCAGTAGGATAATACTCATCTCCACAAGTACACCAAAGGTAGAACAATATCGTTGTGCTTGACTGACCATCTTGATCTGGAACCTATGGTGTTGGGGGGGGGTGAGCTAGGTTGCTGTGTAATATTAGGGTCTTTAATGTTCAAACAGCTCACTCGTTCCTGTAAACTCTAGATAGGTATGCTTGCTATTCACTGAGCAAATAAATTATTATAATAGATAGCTGTATGTATGGAGTGATTCAAATATAAGCATCCATCTGCTTTGATAGATGACCACAATCAAGATAGATCTCTACTTAGATTTTCTAAACAAGCAAAAATGATCTGTCATTTCATCAGTTTAGAGGTTTATTGATTAACATAAAGCTAATCCATAATTGCTCATTTATGGATTCCTGAAGTCACTGGTAAACAATCTCTTTTCTAATCACAATTAATTACTACTGAATGCCTCTATAAATTGTAGTTTCAGGCTCCAAAGACTCTGCTCTGCAGTATAGTTTAGATTTTGCCCACAACACTTAAATCTTTTGTTTTTTTAGGTATCTTCATGATCTTCCATTTGTCAAGTGTTGTCTGACACTGAGCAATCTTAGGCTACTAAAGAAGCTGAAGAGACAATCAATGGTGACTGAGCCTCGTAAGTTAAACCTGCTACAGTTTATGAGCCAAAGGAAAAAAAAATTAAGTGAAAAATATCTTAAATTCCATAGTGACAAAATTACCTATTCACAATTCAACCATACAAACTATCTCCCAGTAAACCATTGTAACAACCTGCAACTGGAAAGTTTTTCTTGGTGCTCCAAAAATATTCCATATATTTGTTCATTAATCCCTCTTCCAACTCAGTTGCTGCAGTTTCAATATTAGAAATATTTTGACTTGCCTTTCCCTTAGAGCTGTTCAGAAGTAACTGTTAGAATAATATTTTATTGTTGTTTTTACCTTTAAACATATATGCTAATGAGGCAAAGAAAATTCCCTGAGGATAGAACCGTATCTCATAGTCGGTGAGTTCCTATTTACAAACCTGTAGAAAGTAATGAACAAAAGTGTAAAATGTCATGCAATTTAACTGTTTGTTTTTTTTTTGTTTTGCCTGAAGATTATATCCTTAATGCATAATTCATTAAAATAATTCCAGCTTTATTAATGGTCTGATTACTTGGGAGTAACCCATGATTGTTAGAAAAGCTTCAAGTGTCTTTTGATTATTAATTTATCACAATAATCAATTACAACATTGTTTATAAAAATGAAACAAAACAACTTTCAACTAAACTCTAAATAAAATACTATACAACTTCTCGCCATGTTAAGAGTTAATCAAACAGCCACACCACATTATTATTTTCTTGTGTTCATTTGTTTCTTTCTGCTATTATGTCATGAGTCTGAGGACAGTGTCCATTCCCAAAAAGACTCTGAGCAAATCTGTCTAACAGTTTTCAAGTTTCAGATTATAAGCAATTGCAAAAAAAATTGAAATCTTGTATATTCATTATATAACATCACATATAAATTGATTGCTTGAGATACAAAATTTCCCCAGTGCATCTGATATTTGCTATTTCTCTCATGAGAAATTTTTACTCTTAGTCAGTACAGGCCTTTTTCCATGCATTTTATTTCTTTTTTTCTGTTCAGTTTTGTTTTGATTTTTGTTTGTTGTTTATTTTCCTTTCAAAGTAGTAAAACAGTTAATGAATGCCAATCTTTTCCTGCTTGTATTTGTAGCTCAGCCACTGATCAAAGAGAAGTGTCTTGAGTCCATTATTCAGTATATAACTGACTTTATTGACTTTGGTGATTGTGTGAAGGAAGCTCTGGATTACATGGAGGTTCTGTGCACTGATGAAATCATCTCCATCAACTCCAGTACCAAGCAGCTTATCCTGAAAGCATTGATAAATAATTTCAATGAGCAGGCAGTTCTTTGCAGTGGCATCAGTCTCCTGACTCCCTGATCCATCAAAGTATGTCACTGATATCTAATCCTTGAGGGATTATTAGTTTTTGTTTGTTAGCCCTGTTATATAGAATATAAAATGATGATTTAAAAACAAATTACATGCCTAAACTGTACATAAAATGTGTCCATTATGTCCAGTCTTTTTTATGCCGAATTAAACTGAAATGATTTTGATTCCATTTTATTGTGCGTAAAAGTTCTGGCTGGTCCAAAAATGTTGATAATAACAACAATGGAAAAATCTGGCATGATGATTTCTACCCAAATAACTTGACATTGTTGGAAATAAATGAGAAAAGAAGGTTTTTAAGAACCAGTGTATGATTCTTTGATTATCCGATACATATGAGACTGCAAGTTTTAATACATTCATAAATTTGAAATTTACGACATAACACTGGATGAACATTCATCTTTACTCATTCTATAACGACTGGCATAAAGATCCAAAAGATCTCCAAAATGGGTAGTAAATACTCTGTTGTCATAGTTTTTGTTTTGTTATAGAAAGACAAAGTTTTTTTTTTGGTTAAAGCATTGCTTTTACATATATTTTTTTTATTTACAGCTAATGAGAGTGACTATCTGTTTTCAAAGGGTGCCATTTTAAAAATAATGGAAATAATAAAGGTAAATACTGCATAGAATTTTAAGCATATTTCAAGTAGAGAGAAGGAGATAAGGGCTGGTTGTTACAGTACCAGTAATTCCTTATTAAATGTATAAATGAGGCTGTAATCATCAACATATATTTTAAACTTTGGATCGCGGGTCAAAACACATTATGTTGATTATAGCCTTATCTATACATATAAGGAATTACTAGTGATGTGGCAACTTACATCTGTAACAACTTGTCCTGGTTGTCTTCCCTACATAGTTTAGAAAAGCATCTTGAATCAGAGAAAGGTACAATCTTTCTGAGGGAGGATAGACGTGGTTGGTGTACTAATAGTTAGGCAACAATGAACTGTAGCAGAAGTTGCTAGCTTAATTTAGTTTAGCAGTTCCAAGTAGGTAAAAAACCACCAAGATTTATGTGAGGCACCTCCAGAATAGAAATATTCATCAACACAATTTATACTGTCACACTATTGTTGACAATTTTTTTTAAAATTTCAAAGTTTTTATCTATTTTTAAAATGATTTTAAATATGAAATAAGAGGATGGAGAAACAATTTTGATAAAAAAAAAACGAAAATGGTTATGTCTCCAATTTTAGCATCTGATTAGTTTTTCTTTTATAATTTTATTTATTGATTTGTGATCTTTTCAAAGTTATTACCTGTTATTGATTATGGGCGTTCAAATTAAACCCAGCTGAAAATAGAATTGCTGTAATAATATCCGGACAGCTTTCATTTGAACGTTCCTAGTAATAACATTAGTACTGGCTAAAGCTAACTTAACTTTAGTTTTTAAACGTACTGAGCATGATAATTATTACATACTCTTTAGATATTATATACAGTAGCTGAAATTTTTTCATACAATGTATTATTTAATAATACAATTTACTTTACATTTATTATGTAATACTAATCCATATGCATTGTGTGTTATTTTCTCTGGCTTCTTTGTGTGCGCGTGTCTGTGGAGGGTTAATCATTGGTCATTCTATTATGGCACTTTTTATTTTACTCCATTCCAGTTGGCTGCTGACTTTGACTCAATTCAGCAATTATTTTGCATGTATATGTCTTCTCTTTCAACCTCAGGTAAGCTCCCAATAGATTAATGGCTACTAGCTCAGTTTTCAAATAGGCTTACAAATAGACCCAATATTTACTGCCCATCACAGTTGGCTTAAACTATGCATAGTTAATATATATGTCAGGTAAGGCAAGAAAAATTAATATACCTACATTAAAAAAGGAAAAACATACAACTGCCAGCAAATTAGTTACTGATTTTTGATGAATTTCCTAGTAGTCACTTAACTTTAGAATGAGGTATTGTGGGCAATACCACACAGATAATCCATTATATATCTGTTCTCATACATTCCAACAATTATTCTGATGGATTGCCTATTAATCTCGTGTTGCTTTCGTTGTGGTGCAGGTAGGTGACCAGCAATCATCTGGTTCATTGAAACATCGGTTAGGGCCGGTTCTCCTCCTAGCACATCCAATAATCTCCACATGTTTGGATGGTGAGCAGCGACATCTCTGATGCCAGCCTTCAACATTGTTGTTCACGTGTGGCAAATCTCATTCAGTTCTGTCATGCTTGTTCCAAAGAGAGATTGAAAACCTTGGCTGTCGTCAATGGCGACGAAGACCACAATCACATTCATGGCCTATGAATGTTTCCTCAAAGTAGTCACAAATTACCATGGCCTCTTCTGGTAGCTCTTCCTGCAACATCTCAAAAGCATCAATGACCTCTTCCTCTGGAACGAAGGTGAGGCCGGTAGTATGCAAACTGATAACGAAAAGTCATTATCTTCTGTGTACAATCATTGTAGACCAGCTTCCTAGACTTTATGGTACACACACACAGAGAGGTGATAGAAACATCCTTTCTTGGTTACATCTGGGAAGATGGCGTATTATCATTGACAGCAGCAGGTTCAAAGTCAGCAATTATACCATCAGCAAACCAATCATCAGAGTTTTTGGAGCAGAGTCAAGGAGACATCAGATGTAATAAGAGAACACGATGGTTTGTGTTGTTGCTGTGATATTGAAGAAAGCGATCAGGAAAATTTATATTTCTTTGTCGTTGTTATCATTATTATTGTATTTCCAGCAACATATGATACATAAGAGACACTAACTAGTCCATAGGACAGCAGGAAAGAAAAGCAACAGTGAAATTAATCACAAAGACAACTTCTGCAGCTATTATCTAAGTCAGTTCTGTGGGTAACTTACATATACAGGCAACAACTAATGTATTTACTTAACTGCTGTCAAAAGTTTTGGTTCGCATAATCAATGCTATGATATCATTAGAATAGTAAAAAAATAATTGTTACCTTGTATGTTCAGGTATGATTAGTTCAGCAAAGGTTGGTTGGAATAGGATGAGAGTAGCCAGGCAATGTTGCTCAGTGGTGAGTGTGTTTGCTTCAGGACCTAAGGGTTGCGGGTTCAATTCCCACTGCTGGCACATTGTTGTGACCCTTGAGCAAGGTACTATACTGGCATTGCTCCAGTTGCTGCTGGGGAGTGGCCTGTGTAGGCACTCAGACAGAGGAACCAAGGGCGGGAGATGCTCTATAGCCATGACAGAGGCGAGTCTTTCTATGATGAGGAAAAGTCAGAAGAATAAACTACTGCTGAAGACGGATGCACTGGGCCAGAGTGTGCATAACAACGGTGCAATATATCCCACTCTTATGAAATGAGTGATCGAAGAAGAAGGATGAGAGTTCCCAGAAACTTGTCTTTGCTTACGAATGGCATGGCAGCTTGAACAGATAGCTGGAAGTTGTACAGAGGCAGCTTCAGATATAGATATGGATTGTGAAATGATGTGCTGTGCTGTTCTTCTCCATCACGAACACGCAGCATTTCTGATGTTGGTGCGTCAGGAGCACGAGTATGTCCATTAAGTCTGCCAACAACTTGACCATCGTGAATCTTCACCTTAGCCTTGCACATTCCTCACCTTCACATTCATATGATATCTCACCATTTATAAGGATCTTCTGCACAATATAAATATATCTATCAAGAACTAGCTTATTTCCTCCATGAACAGATCCAACATACTCCATGATTTAAACAGTAAGTTATGAAAACAGGGGCAAAATACCAGTGGGGGGACAACAGGCCTGATCCCTCTCTGCCTTGTATTTGTCTCTAATTTACTTGGTATTTATAATATAACTCCACCCGTACTGCCACTCTATATCCTACTCCCAGGCCTGTCCTAAACCGAAAATTATTTGTGGGAGAGGTGCAAAATATTTTTGAACCTCCTATATATATATATAAAGAAGTTTATTTTGAAAAGTTTGTATTAGAATATTGTAAAATATAAACAAAAAATTAAATCCGATCTATTCTCAGACAATAAACACAAACAATAAAACACAGGTGTGAAATGTAACGTTTGTGGTAATTATGAATTATAATAATAACTGATATAAGACAACAACAAGAACAAATACCATGTGATGTTAACATGTCTGAATGTATTTTACAAGCATTTTTGTTCTATGACTATATGTAAAATTATATGCAAGACAACATGCCAAAAACATACAGGTAATAGATTAATAAAACAAGGCCAGAAGTAGGTCTACATTTATCGCTCAGAAATAAAATGTTTATACTTCTGAAGTCATTGTTTTCTCATTCGACAGCTTTAAAGATTTCCCATTACATAATATCGATACTCCTGCACTCGTTAGAATGTAACTGACAAAGACAATCACTAAACTGAAAACTGGAAAAAATTTGCTTCTACAAAATAGAAGTAAATTCCATTCTAAAATATAAGTCATAATTGTTCAACACTAAGACCAGTACTTTAATATGCCTATAATTGATTTTAGCTCATATTTTATCTAAGTCATTAAAACAAATACTATCAGGTAAACGTTTCTCACTTGCTAGTAACATTAGAGCATCAAGTCATTCATTGACCTACAGCTTCTGCAGAAAGATGTAAAAAAGTTCAATTTACTAAAACTCCTTTTGTTTTTGTACACACTGAGGCCAGCTGTCAATAGGACTCTGTATGCCATTGTTAATGTTGGAAATAAGCCATACTGATTTTCATACATTGAAAAATCAACAATATATTTGTACATAATGTTGCTTTGTGCAATGCCAGTCTTCTCAGCATGTTTTAAGATCTTGTATGAACATTTACATTTCAGTGTGAAGCAGTGCAGGTGATGGAAGTTCACTTGGATTCTGCTCACACTACCTTCAATCTGAACTTTATTTGGCATCTGATTGGGGTTTAGCTCATCCAGAAATGGTTTAAATGCAGTTTCAATGTTTGTCATTTTGCTACCATAGAAGCAAATTGTTTTCTGTATGGTGAATGCATTGTTGATTGCCCTGCTGTATTAGGATTTTCATCTAGTCACTAGGTACTTTCAATGGTGATGAAATTTGATGTATTCTACAACTATCTTTGTCATGTTGACATGCATATGCAGCATATTCCTCAATGAACTGGTTCAACTCTGCTTCAGACTCTCTAACCATTTGCAGAGTTTTTGCTTCAATGCTGTCTAGTTCTTCAAGATTTTAGTCATCATCTTCATTTTGATGAAAATATTCTTTGAGGACATAATGAAGTCAAAACAAAGTATTCCTGTAAGAAGACCTGGTGCTTTATCGCATGTTTCTTTGTCAATATCTTTGTTGGGGATGATAACTTTGAGGGCCTATTATCTCATTGTACCCTTGTGATACAACTTCAATGACAGATTATTGAGTTGAAGTGCATTATCCATCTTTGCCAGTAAATCATTCAGAACCTTACAGCACTTATTGCTGAAGCTAAAATACATAAATGCTTTCAAGATGTTCATACATACTTGATATAAGGATGCTTGATTTGCTGTTATATTCTCTAATTAAATTGGTTCATCTAATGGGACCAGCATCAAGCAAAGTTTTGAAGGAATTGGATGCCATAATTTAGAGAATAATAGGTATTTTGTTTTTATCATCTTGTAATATTCATTGTTCAGTGTATTAATTTCTTCACATTGACTTTTTTGTTTTATTCTAGCCAATGCATCAGAGCTTATAGGGAAAGTTGGAGGTGTTCATTACATCATTAAATTGTTGGAGACACACAAAAGCAATGAAAATGTTTACCAAGCTGCATTATCAACTTTATGGAATTTATCAGTTAATGGTAATTTTTTTTTATTTTTAAATCTTTTAGTT
Organism: Nautilus pompilius; assembly: GCA_018389105.1. Lineage (NCBI taxonomy): Eukaryota > Metazoa > Mollusca > Cephalopoda > Nautilida > Nautilidae > Nautilus > Nautilus pompilius. The sequence continues at coordinate 159,124 of JACATO010001417.1, read as the reverse complement.
TTCTTTTCATGTATAACTGTAGGTTTTGGAATGACAGAATTTGATTTCATCTTTTCTCAGTGATAAAAACTAAATACATCATGAAATTGGTGTTATACTTTGTGATGCATACTAGGGGACTGGTGTTTGGAGATTGAAGAACATCACATTTAGAAGTTGAAAGGAACTTTGTAAATTTGAGATTTCTCTGTTTACAGTTCTGCATTACTTCTTTTGCCAGGGTGAGAGTTAATTTCAGAGAACTGTTCAGTAGGTGTCTCTGAGCATACTGAAACTGACTACCTGCAGTGTCCGTAATGTGTAGACAGCATGTGGTGCAAGCCCGGTACCTTCTTGTTAAGGGTGTTGACAGCAGTGTATTTAAAGGCATTTTATTAAATTGATTTCAGAGTTATTCTTTAACATTTAGCAAAACTGAAACATCACACTCCTGCATATTTCAGATTGTGTGGACATCTAATGGAAAGTTTTACAATTCTGAAAGATAAGGAAAAGGCAGATAGGTTTCACTTAATCATTCATGGGCAGGCAGTGCCCCCGTGGTTAGACTAGTGGACTGAGAAGGCTGTGAGCCTGAGTTCAATCCCTGGTCAGGGTCAGCTAGATTTGGTGTACCTCCCTGACACGGTTTCTTCTCATGCTCCTTCACCAGTCAGTCATGTGAGTTTCCTCCTACATCTAAAAAAATGTTTTAGTAGATATTTCCCTGCAAAAGTTGGAAGTGATGGGACCACTAGTGGCACAGGGTAAGGAGCAATCCCTAGCAGATAGCAGCAGCAGCACTATGCACTATCACCAGGGTGATTATCTCCATTGTAGAGATTGGCACGCAACACACAATGACTCATGTTGTTTCATATAAACATGATTTACAGTCTACACAAGATAGCTCCCATAATTCCCATTCTATGTACATGCCATTCTTAGAAAAAGAGTTAATTTTGATATGTAATGGCATCATTGTGCTATGTGTGTGTGTGTGTGTGTGTAATTGCGAATACATGACAAATATTTTAATGTATATATCTAAAAAAATAACAAATCAATAAATAAAAGCATGCATTCTGTTAAAGGATTTTTGTCTTTTTAAATTGAGCTCAATTCTAATCTTAATTAAGCTTCCTTTAAATTTCATATGCATTGTTTGATTTGTAGATATTTTATATTTTGATGTAAAGATTGTTAGGCCTGCCACATTATGGTTATCATTATTCTTGTAGAAAAAAATGCAAAATTAGTCACAGAGCTAAATGCAGTGCATATTGTGTGTGAAGGGTTAAAGAAATACATTGCCTGGCCAGATATTGTGGAAAAGGGTGTGGCAGCTCTGTTTACCTTCAGTTTAGTTGGTAAGTACTACAACATTCTTTCTTTATGGTTTGTTGGAGGGCAGGGTGTTTTAGAATGATCAGAATGAGCAAAGACTGATGGATGCTTGCAAGATCACAAAGAAAATTGATTTTAGCATAATACTTCAAATTATCAATATATAAATCTAATACATATTTTCAAGTGTTTTTGCATCTGTTTGTTACTCTTTTCATGGCCAAACTGCCGCCCTAGAGGCCCTGAATTTTTGGTATAGATACTTCAGAATCTGAGAAAGGTTTTAAGCTACTACACGTTAGCCTAAAGCCATTTTTCCCCATGCAGCGCCAGGTACCCCAGCTGGTTAGTTATGTTACAAGAGGCATAAAAAGCAACCTTAATTTCGTTAGTGCTGTTTGTTTACTTAACTATTAATGTTGACAATTTTTGTTTTTTAAACAGATGGTATGTTGACACAATTCTCTGAGAATGACGTTACACGTTTATTGGTGCATATTTTAGATGCTTTCATGAGAAATGCAAAGATTGTGAAGAACTGCTGCATGACTTTGGCGAGCATTGCAGAACAAGATGGTATGCACAGATTTGATCATAAAAATACATAAACACAGAGACTGCTTTTCATTTAATATTAATTCAGTAAAAGAAAAACAAGACGGCATGTCTGATGTGCCTACTAGCATGAGGTGACTGAGTGTATGATTCCCTAGCTTGGCATCTTTGACATTGCTGAAGAAAACCTTAATAAACCAATGCTTTATGGGAGCAAACCTATGCCACAAAAGGGTTAATACAAAAGTCGAGAAATGCCAGCAGGTACTGAACACAGTGTGTTTATTTTACAGCAAACTAACACACTGAGCTAATCTGACATCCATAGTGAGGCATAAAAACTAAAACGAGACCAAACCCATTAGCCTCATCAGCATGGCAGAAAAATGTATCCATGGCTTTTTTAACATATTAAACTACCTCAACATTTCTTCAAAAAAGCCATTTTTTTAAAATTCAATGTAAGCCATGCACTGTTTATTCTGTTTCTGAGAAATTTCGGGAGATCTCAGATATTGCACCCGTATCATTCCAAACTAATTCTCCAATAGTAAAATCAAACTGACACAGAAATGCAAAAGATCTCAATCACTGAAATAAAAATATTTTACCATATTTTTCAGTGTAAAAGTTGATACTTTTCCCCCAGAACAGACTTCAACTTATACTCCAAATCAACTCATGTATTGATAGAGTAAGTAAATTGCTTTAATGAAAAAAAGAAGAGAGAGTGTTATTTTCTTAAATAAACTGTAAAATTGTTCATTTGAAACAGACTACAGAAATTACTGCATGGAACGTTTGCCGATTAGGTGAGAAATTCACTGTTAATATACTCCCTAAAACATGTCAAATTACCCAATCAATAACAAGCACACACTATCCAATTACATTCTATCTGTCCTTTACAATCCTAATTATATCTATGTATATTTCAATAAATCCCTACCTCATCTCAAATCACACAAGTCTTACACAGCAGCTTTTAAGCTTTAAGTTGTTGAGTTCACTGTAGAAAATGGTGGTAATATGGCCACACAGGAAATATGGTGTCAACAAGAAATCTGTTAGGAACTGGCTTAAAGCAGAGGATACGTTACAGACTATGAAGAAAACCAAGAAGGCAAAGCTAGATGGACTAACATTAAGGATAAGTTGGAGGAATATGTGCTAACCCAACATGCCATGTGTTGTGGACTTAGTATTGTACAGCTGAGACTAAAGCCCAAATCGCAACTGATGATCGCTGTCTAAAAACAGACACCAGAGCTGATAGAAATGTTTGCAGTTTGTTTCAAATATCTCTCCATGATTACAAACAGGTTGGAACACCCAATTTATCTGAAAGATTGTCCCACAAAGTAGTTCAATGCTATGCACAAACTGCTCATTAATATTTATGAGCCTTGAAGTACCACAGACAGCAATGCAAGTGTTATGAAGGATGTGACATATTGAGTTGAAGGATGGTTGAAAGTCAAGCTAACTACTGTAGTTGATCTAGCTTCATATACTCCAAACTGACTTATCTATGAATGAAAGAAAAATCAGAAAATTAGCCAATCTGACTTGTACTCCACATCAACTTACAGGCTGAAAGATATGGTAATTGAATGTTATCAGTTATGGGAAGTCATTCAACTTATTTAAAGCTCCTGTCTATCCAAAACATTTTTAATGAATTAATGGTGATCCATTCTAGTTTTTCTTCATTTGGTTTATACAAATTTATATTGACTTTGATAAAAAATACAAACAACAAATAAAGTCTATCCTATTAAAAAAAAACTTTCTGCATTAGCTTTATTTTTAACATCTCAAAAAACTTTTATGATTTGAGAGCCGTGTGGTTGGAAATATCCATATTCATGCCATTGTGTTTCTTTTTGTTTAGAGGAAAGTGCATATATGTTTCTCGATAGCGAGAATCTGAAAGGAGAAATTATCTACGGGTTAGTGCTGTTGAAAACCATCCATGTTGTGTATAAAGACAATGCTGAGGTGGTGGAGAGTTTATGTTGTCTGATTCTGGAGTTGCTTGAGTACGGTGAGTTTACCAGCATTAATTTAAAGCTAATCTTTCATCCCAGTGTAGCCAATGTACCTAGACAGAAACAAGCCAACACTGGCTAGAATAATACTTATTGGTTGCTGCACCAACATGGCTCAGGCTGAGTCTGGGTCGAGTGCTTGATTAGCGCTCAATCACTACTGGATGAAAAGATAACTTTATTTTGTTCTTAAATAACTGCAATAAAGAACCAGAAGACCATGTTTTGCAAGATAATAAATGTTGTGTAAATACCAAGGTTTTTTGGTTCTTTATATCAGTCAAACAAGATGGATTTTGTCCATTGTAATCTATATGTGCACCAATGACAATTAATGCCAAGGATTGTTTTCTGTCTTATCAATACTGATTGCTAATAAATAAACAAAGCTCTTTCTGGGCATGCATGTGTGTGTGTGTGTGGTGTGTAAGTATATATATTGCTTATTTTCTTCAAGTTATAATATTTAAAATTATTGCATACCAACATCTACAAATGAAAATTTTCAAATATTTTTGCCTTTAATTTTTCTGGTCTGGACTTAGTTTGGAAACATTTTACCTAAAAACTGGAATATGCAATTACAAATGCCTAATAGATTAATTATTGTGCCTCTAGTCTCTCAGAAAAGTGCATTAACAATAACAGCAAAAGCCGAGCAGACATTTTCTTTTTATCATAGACATTCTGCATCCCCTCAAAACCTAAACACCAGGCTCTTCTTATTCATTTTCTTTCTGATACAATTCTGATGTCCTGACTTTAGGTTTTAGTATTTTGATGAAATGTTATTTTCCTTTCTTCTACAAGTAGATCTTCCTTCTTCTAGACTAGAGATAATCTAGAATGGACTTTCTTCATCTACTAAATATTACTGATTAACTCATACATTTTTTTTTTGTTGGCCAAAAAGAGATAACTAGAGTACCAAAAAGTTAGAAAAAACTGGATAAGTTAATTATGCAACATTAATGGTGGAACATTTGGTTATTTCTACTTTATCTACCTGAGAAAGTGAGCGGTTAATGAACTGCCACTGACCCCAGATGGGAAACTTTGGGCCTGTGATTTACAGTTCCACTGACAATAATAGCTGGTGGTGAGTCCCCACAGGGCCAATGTTGGAACAATGGTAAATGAAAAACAGATGGACACATTGGGGGTCCTATGTCAGTACCTCTGTTACTCCATCTGAGTAGAAGACATTGCTATTTGTTATTTTAGATGAAGTTTGTAGGAACATTTCAAGGTTTCAAATAAATCTATACTCAAAAAATTAGATAGAAGTTTGACAGCATTGAGATAAGAACTTTGTCTGGTGAGCTTTTCAAGCAGAGCACATTCTCATTGGTAGATTTGCACTGACTCATCACTAATGAAGCTTTCACATGGATTGCAAGGCTTATCTGTTGCACATGCTTGAAGGTAGCCAGAATTTTATACATAAATTCTCACTTCTTTACTTTTAGTTTAGAGATTTCTAATTGTGATGCTATATACTGCCCAGCCCATTTAACAAAGGCCCCACTAGGGGCGGATATCGCAATTCCTTGCTGTTTTTGTTTATTCCATTCTATTGGATTTTAGGACAGACAAAAGATAAAATCATTTATATAGCAGACATTTAGCTGCTGTTTCTTTGTAAAGAAATCAATGAATTAATTTGGGGAAAGAAAAACAAAAAGCTACCTTGAGAAAGTAAAATTGAGAGAGAAAATTAGCTTATGATGAGAATTTTTGTGTATTGTTAAAACAATATTTCCTATTGTGTTTGAAAAAAAAAGTGATCATGACACTGGTTACAATAAGTCTTTACAAGCTCAGGCCATACATACATCATCCAAGATCTGTTCTAACATTTTATTAACATTTTAATATCCATATTTTCATAAATTTTCCTATACATAGAAAACTAACCACTGTTTGTGCTACTATAAACAGAACTCATTTTGGATGAAATGAAAGATCTCAACTTTGAAGAAATGCTGAATGAATTATTTAAATATTATAAAGAAAACAAGTAAGTAGTCTTCAAGTATATTAATTTGTTTTCTTTTTTTTTTATAAAATACCTCATCACTAATGTTTTTGTAAAGATTTGGTTTGGCAGCACTCATCTAAAATACAATATTATACAGACCGAATTGCAGAATGTTCAGAAATAGGGCTCCACAGACAGACTAAGAAATCAGATACCCAGTATCTTACATACCCCTAACACCAGCACCCTGCTGGACGAGGGGTGGTGGTGGTTAGGTCTCATTTGTACTGAACTTTGGCAGACTAAAGCCAGGTTCTCTTCTCTGATGAGAATAAATTCAACCTTCACTTTGCTAATGGTCATTTACATGTTTGGCAGAAACCATAACCAAACCAATGCATGCTGGATTTAGAGATACCATTTGGGGACGCCAGTGTTCTAGTCCTGCATGCTACACCGTGTGGTCACAACAGCAAACTGATTCTCTTTGATAGAACTGTTACACATCGGCATTACTTGGATGAGGTCATCAGACCTGTTATGCTATTTTTATAAAGTTATAATAATCAGTTCGCTTTCATGAACAATAAAGCAAGGGCATATCATGCAAAAATAGTTGTAAACCACCATCAAGATGAATTTCCAAGGCTTGCTCACCCCCCCAAACCTAACCCTATAGAACTTGTCTGGAATGAGCTCTCTAAGAACATTGGACATCAGCCATGTGCTTCTGGAACTGCATCAAGCCTTGACAGAAGTGAATGAACACCCACAAATCTGGTGAACAGTATGAGATGCAGGTGCACTGCTGTAGTCCAAGCCAAAGGTAGCCATACACTCTACTAAAGAGCATGTTACTTGAAGGTGTATGATTACCAATTGTCATCATGTCACTAAATGCATTGAACAAGGTTGAGATATTGCACAAAATAAACTCACAATGTTAATCTTCATGGTTCATTTTAATTGTGGGCAAAAGCTTTATCCTCAATAAATTCATACAATTTATATCAAAATATCCCTATATCATTTTGATCAGCGTGCTTCATTAAGATGCTAGTGGATGTAATAAAACATTTAAGTCGTATATTATTTTTTTTTGTTTGGACATTTTAAAAGTAATACAACCCAAAATTTTAGTTGGATGCACTCTTATATTTTAAGCTCTTCCAACATAACAAAAAAACACAAAGGATTTTTCAACAGATTATGCTATTGACTCTCATTTCATTTGAATCAAATAAATAAAAGCTAAGATACTTAATCAAGTTTGCCACACATTGTTAAAAATTATAAAACAGCAAGTGGTGGATTACTAATTCATCTGATACTCTTGTCAATTCAAAATTGTTAACAGTAACTTTTATATTTAACATTGTAAATTCCTGTAATTCTCAATGCACTAATGTATCCATATATACATAAATTTTCTTTTGCTAAATTTTGACTGTCAAGTAAATCTTGAGTGAATTTATTAGACCTTTCATTTTATTCTTAATTTTTTCTAATTCCAATAGCTTAGACATTTAGTTTTTTAGCATCAAAACAGTGAATAAGGCAATTTGCACAAATTTTTTTTGAATAGCATATTTTTAGAATAATTAACCAAAAATTAATTTTGGATTATTATAAATGTATTGTCATATGCATCTCCACATATGTGAAAATAAATATTGAACCTTTTATCTTCAATATGAAAGTTCTTGTCAATTATTGATTTGCTTTCTTTCCAGGTTATAGGTGAACCATGTACAGTTTCAATAAGTAAATTAGAGCAACTTAAAAAAATACAACCCAAAAAAGAGCCAAGCAAGGAAGATCAGAAAGAAAAGTCTGATAGTGAAGTCGAGGACGGTGCTGATTCAATAAAGCAAGAGGATGACAAGAAATCAGAGTCTGACACTAAGGCTAACTTGGTAGATGACCATAAACCAAAGTCTGAAACTGAGATGGATGATATGAAAGCAACGGAGAAAGAAGATGATCAGAAACCAGAGTCTGAAACTGAGATGGATATAAAAGCAGCGGGAGAAAGATGATCAGAAACCAGAGTCTGAAACTGAGATGGATAGTAATAAAAGCAGCAGAGAAAGATGATCAGAAACCAGAGTCTTGAAACTGAGATGGATAGTATAAAAGCAGCAGAGAAAGATGATCAGAAACCAGAGTCTGAAACTGAGATGGATATAAAAGCAGCGGAGAAAGATGATCAGAAACCAGAGTCTGAAACTGAGATGGATAGTATAAAAGCAGTGGAGAAAGATGATCAGAAACCAGAGTCTGAAACTGAGATGGATAGTATAAAGCAGCGGAGAAAGATGATCAGAAACCAGAGTCTGAAACTGAGATGGATAGTATAAAAGCAGCAGAGAAAGATGATCAGAAACCAGAGTCTGAAACTGAGATGGATAGTATAAAAGCAGCAGAGAAAGATGATCAGAAACCAGAGTCTGAAACTGAGATGGATAGTATAAAAGCAGCAGAGAAAGATGATCAGAAACCAGAGTCTGAAACTGAGATGGATATGAAAGCAGCGGAGAATGATGATCAGAAACCAGAGTCTGAAACTGAGATGGATATGAAAGCAGCGGAGAAAGATGATCAGAAACCAGAGTCTGAAACTGAGATGGATATGAAAGCAGCGGAGAATGATGATCAGAAACCAGAGTCTGAAACTGAGATGGATATGAAAGCAGCAGAGAAAGATGATCAGAAACCAAAGCATGAAACTGAGTTTCATGATAAAGATGATGAAACCAATTGTTGAAACTGAACTCAATTAAAACAAAACACCAAAGACTGATGTTAGCAAACACATTTTAAAACAGTTCATACATATTTTTAAACTACTGTATTATTTTTTTTAAATGTTAATTATTTCATCAGTTTAGTACAAGCAGCAAAAACTATTTTTAAAAAACTTGAATTCATTTATCCCTAATATTAATTATTCTGCAATACTTTGATGATATAGCTTCTTTGTTTATACAAAAACTGTGCTCATAAATTTCATCTTTAGTAACTGGCATTAAATGCATCAGTTATTAAATTCTATAATGATCACCTTTGAGCTTGGCTCACGCTGTGGCTACAATGTCAATGTGCAGACTTTGTCGCAATTTGGTATCATTTGTAAACACATGAATAATATTCATCCTTCAGTTCATACAGCTCTGAGGCTATATCATCACATAGTGCTAGCAGTGTATTATCCAGCTTATTCTGTTTTTGTTTGTATAACTTCGTCTTTTGAGCAATAAACTCATTTACTGATGGGAAATCTTTTAGGATAAGGAACTGCTTCATCAGACACTCCCTGGCACACACCTGAAATAATAAACAAACAAATGTATCACTATCTGCAGTTCTGCTGTACATGACATCCAAGGGAAAATTATAGGCACAAACTCTCTTTGCTGTAATGTCTGTAACTACAGTTTCACTATGCATTTTAAGACTTTACTGCTTTGTTCCCCAGAAAAGAAATTGTAACCAGTTTTTCACAAGGTATGATTTATAAAAGAAACTATGATTTACTATACTCTCCAGTCAGCTTTGACTTGCTTGTGTCTGATTAAAGTGTAGACCAAGTTGACAATATTGTTGGAAAAGGGGCAGTTAGCTTAATTTCTGTTGTACACAAAATCAGTCTGATCTTACTTGTGTACATAAAATTTATTCTTTATTTATAGGTGTATGACTTTTCCAATTTTTCATTACTTCTCTGCACAAAACTTGCAAAAGACCTTTTAACATGAGATTCAGGTGGTTTTAAGATACACAGTAACAGATCCCCAGTTAAATTGCTATAAGTTATTATAAAAATTGTTTAAAATATCAGTTTATGAAAAAAATTTTATATTTGCAATCCATGGTGCACTCTAAAATGCATCATAATCACAATCATGATTTTGATTCAAATCTACATTGGAATAATTTGCAATTCTCTACAGTCGTTCAATTGAATTCAGCCATGAAGCAATAATTCAAATTCAAAATATTTATTATCTTCAATGCCAACTTTTTTTTTATTTTACATTTTAAATGACAAGGATCGACTGAAGATCTTACCATTCTGGTGCTTTGTTTGCTTGTTTTTTTTTTTATAAATTTATATCAGAGATGTTCTATCTTTGAAGTACGGATTATGTTTTCCAGGTGTGGGAAGCAGTTTTCTAAGGGTTCCGTCTCCACATCAAGATCCTTAACACTGAAACACATTCTAATAAATACCAATTCCAGCTTGGTATACTTAAAATGTACTAATTTTTTATGACATTTTTTTTTTTTTTTAACTATTCGAGAGCCGCTAATAAAAACAGAACAGGTCTATGTAAAAATTTAAAGAGACCTCCAAGAAAAACAAGGAATGGACAGTTTGTTTTAAATCATGTCTTCATATATAATTATAAAAATACAAACTTGTTAGCAATGCATATGGTGGTGGTTGGGGAATAATCTTTCTATAGATGTATATACAGTATTTTTCTTTTTTGTATTATATTGGTATCTCGTTTTAATAGCTGGTATATTTCAAATACCATCAGTACATTGAATTTAAATACTGCATTTATTTATCTACTTATGACTCTAGTCTATGTCTGAAGGAAGAACCTATGGAGACGTTTAAATTTTAATTTTCCACTAAGATCTTTTCTCAAACAAAAAAATAAAAAAGGTAATACTCTCAAAACTTAAAAAATCTTTTATTAAGAAGTTCTTTGCATCCCAGTGAACTTAAACATATACCATTTAGTTGAGTTATAGCCACTAAAATATATCAAGATTTTATTGTGGAAGCTGTGCATACAAAACTCAACACCAAATGTAGAAGCACAATGCAATATATCTGGAGCAGAGTTATTTTTTAATTCAACAAGTTTAGGATATAGAAATGATTCGTAAATCAACTTACAATGTTAGCTGATCGAACTTGCATTTCATACTGTGTTGCTCTATTAAACTCTGAATCATCTTCAACCTAAACAATTAAAATACATCTTTTAAAAAATATCAAAACTTTTCAATCTTCAAAATGAACAGTTTTTAATTTTTATTAATCAGGGCCCAAAATGGTCTATTAATAAACCAAACATAGCCACAATGGCACATGGCCAGTAAAGCGGTGAGACTCTAATCCTGGCCGCCATTTTCATTTTCCTTTTTCTGAAAGAGATTATGGTTTAATTCTACTGGCCAACAAATTGTTCTAACATCACAAGCCTTACTAACACTTAAGCCAGTTTATAATTATAGCCTCTAATATTTTAAATTCAGTTAACCAAAAGAATTTTCTACTGTCTACACATTCAAAATCTAATTACATCTCTTAAACACCTAATAACCAAGCTCTGAAAATCTATTAATTTTAATCTTTCAACACATTCTAAACCTGGAAACATTCTAGTGGATCTATGCTGCAGGGACTTGAAAAATAATGGAACACCTCTGGTTTGATGTTTGAAGGTTTTGCTAATTATTTCTACCATTTATTTGAGTTTTGGTAGCATTTTAAACTGATTGTTCATCACTTTTAAGACTTTTGATAATAATAACCAACAGATCCACTTTATAATTATTTAGTATGTCATAAAATAATAATTTTGTCTTTGAAAATAGAAATTTATATTTTTAGTGTTAAATTCGATTTTCCACTTTACTGAACAAAGTAATAACAAAAAATTTGTCCAAGCCTATTTTAAAATTAACTTTAGCAAACATCTGCAAACTTTTAAATGTTTATTAATCCGCCAAATACCACGTTAGGTACATTTTCAGCCCAATACCTTTTAAATCTGCATTATCAGCTTAGTTTGAGCCAATAGGGGCTGTGATGCATAGTATATCTTCCTCATTAATAGTCCTTTGTAATGACAGATCTGTATCAGTCCAACCCCCATGCATTTTGAGTGCATTGACTAAATGTACAGCCAGTTCAACACAAATACTAACTAGAGCTTCATAGCAAAGGTAGAAATTGGCAGTATATGGAGGGTTAAAGAACAAAAAGATAACTTTTAATCAGTGATGCACAAACACAACACAATAAATCCCTATGATGGGTGAAAGGAAAAAAGTTGTCAATTCTGCCAAATAAGTTGATGGTAAAACAAAGTCTACAAAATTCCCCATGTTAACTGAAGAGTTAGGAAGATAACCTTAAAATAAACAAGTACTAAAACATAATAACCAAATCAAAAATCATTAAAAACACCAACCTTTAATGCTGTATCAACTGCAGTTTTGTGTTTTCAAAATGAGATGTTCCTCCATTTCACAATAAAACAGTTTAATCTTTATTTTAAAAAACAAACAAAAAAGTTTCCCAGATTATGTTATTGTGTTGCACTTAAAGTACCTTGTATGATTTTGCTTTGCTAGTTGATTCAGACTATTTATCTAATACTTTCTTTGACTAAAATTTAAAGTAAAAAACAAAAAAAAATAGCTGCTCAAATTATTTGCAATATTTGTACTTATACCGTAAAAATTGTTTTAAACTTGTGATGGATTGGATATTATTTCCTTTCCAAAAATCAAAATTCTATCCCAAACGGGTTTCATATAGTCTTAATTAAACGTCAAAACTGTAGGTCTATATACTTAAGGAAGCATACAGTGTGTACTAGAAAAATGTGCTTGCTTATTCCTTTCTGTTTGAAAACAGTTATTTTTAATTATATGTGGGACATAGCCAAGACAGATTTCATTTGGATAAGAATGGAAAGTTATTGGTGGTGTCTTTACCTAGAGAAACTATCATTTTGGGCATTCCATACCACACAGTTAAAACTAGCTAGAGAACCTGTGTTTTAGAAATCTTTCTGTTACCCTAATCAGCGCGAGTCTTGAGGACTGTTTTGGTGTGAAACGATGCTAATTTGTAGATGTTTAGAGTAAAAATGTTCTATTTTGCATATCAGTAGCTCTGTTCTTTTCAACAAAATTATTTCCGTTGACAAGTTTTGTTTCTTTCCGTCATTAAAAATGTTCTTCTGTTAAGTCTGAAGTACTAGGCATGCTTATTTCCTTCCTTTTGGTGCTTTTATTTGGTCAGTTTCTCACATGTACTTTTGTTTATTTTAACAATATTCCTTTTATTGTGCTACCTACTAAACAGTACGTGTGTGTTAAATATGACGGTGTAATGATAAACAAGATCAGCACAGCCCAGAAGCATCATTAAAAGGACACTTACTCTGGCTAGTTTGATCATTTCTTTGAAGTTCTCAACCTTTTTGCATAGGATCTGAGCAACGTTTCTTTGCTCTATGAGTGTGCACCCCTTTGAGGCATTTTCTCCCTGGTTGTCCTTCACTTCATTAAATTTTTCCAACACAAACTGCCAAAAAAAAATTTAATTTAGTGGAATAACTTTAAATTAAATTCTCTGCTTTCTTATACTTGACATTTAAAATTTCAAAGAAAAAAAATCCTACTGCTGGGGTTTATAAAGTTACCAAGCTTACCTACTGTCTACCCAGAAAAATAATGGAACTGATTATCTTTAATAATTTTTCTTAAAAATTCAATATGGCCACCAAATATCACACGAGTAAGTTTGAAGAATTTTCTTCCTTCAGATGGATTTATAAGGTCTTACATTCATATGTATGATTTTGAAAAATTATTCTTTACAACCTCATAGAAGCTGTTTAACAAACTTATAAAATTTTCTTTGTTATTATTTGATTGCTCCATTTGAAACAGGATCGAACCCACGACACAAGGATTGACAAGCAAACTCACTACCCACTATGACACAACGCCATCTACATCTACACATGAATATATTGCAAGCAAAGCAATTATATGGGATGTAATAAAAGCATACCTTGAGGCAACATTTGTGTTTTCATAATAAGTCTGTGAAGAGGCTATTTACTCAATTAACAAGCCAGCATCGGGCCAGTACTGGCCCTGCTCATTGGCTGAGAATTGGCCCAATGCTGGCTTGCTATTCTGGCCCCCTTCAGACATCCAGAGCTGCTTTTTTTCATTTCTTACTTCGATACTGTTCATGGGACTGACAAATAGATTATTCATACCTATGCTTCAACAGGTATCATACCCTGGTCATCTACAAGGTAGAGTGCACCCAGAACTTCGCAAGTAGTCTGGAAGAATGTTTGTTTATTCTGCATGCATTTTTTTTTAACAATAATGATAAGCACTATAGCAAAATAATTGCCTTCAGCTAATTTTTATTTTCTTTCCAGTTAAACAGTTTGCCATACATAGACAGGTAATGTAAAGAATTGCAAAGTTACTAGGTGTGCATGATCTTGGTGCACTTGCAAAATACTGCATCCGAAGGGGAATAATTCTCATAATAATCTTAGCATGCAGGAGGTTAAAAGCATATTGGTTTCATAATGGTTTTGTATAGGCCAATCACGGCCTGTTATCATTCAAATCTACAGTATTTCATGAGGTTTATACTGTAATAATAAAACAGCAAAAAGATCACATATGAATGTTTATTGCATAGTTACAGCATTGAAAATTTGTGAATGAAATATATAATGAAGTGGTGATTGTACAGAATGTAATACAATGATCATATGATAGCTCAAAAATCTTAACCAATATCACTGAAACTTCTAACTGCTTAATTAATCAATTACATTTACAGATACATCATGAAATTATTTACAAATCTTGACTATTCACAGTATACAGAGTACAAGTGAGATAATCTCATTTCGCATTGTTAAAATGCAGCAAGTACACAACAGGTTTCATACATCAAGAGAAAATTACGGAATTTTTATGACTTTTAAGGACACCCTTAGTCAACATTTAAGGACCTAAAAAAACAAGAATTTGCATAAATCACCGATTGCGATTACAATGACAAAGTATATAATGTAGCAAGTAATGGGACCTCTGAAGTGCAAGTGCTGATACAACAACCTTTATGAGACAGCAACATAATTCTAGCACTACCCATTTACTGAAGCAAAGTTTTGAAAGCTCAACAAGAATGGCCACCATCGAAGATTGGCAAACTGCACTGACCATGGCCAAAGCAACTTCGGCTACACACAAAGTTAGTGCATGCAGTACGTTGAAATCAGGATCATCAAATATTGATTTGTAATGACTTTTGGTCACTTTTCCCAAAATTATAGCAGTACTTATTTACTGGCTTTCAAAAATTAAGTACTTTTTAGGTTTTTAAGGACCCGTACGTACCCTGACACTAATAACAGCATAAATGTAGTACGGTAGTTTGAGAGAATTTTAATTTACACTGAACATTAAAATTAACACAACTGAGCAAATAACAAATGCATTCCAAATATTAGTGATTTTGACAAAAAAATTTTTACAGTACCTTTAAGATCCACTAAATACTGGTAAATATAGCTCAGCCAGCCATGTAACTATCACCACCACTGCTCCACAAGAAAAAAGCAACAAAGAAAACAAAAAATTGTTCAACTGGGAAATTCACTCATTATTTTCTTCATAGCCCTCTCTTTTCTTCCACCATTCCTATCACCAGCATTTTGTAGCCAAACCATGATTTCTTTTGCAACATCAGCTTCCATGGATGCCTTACACATCCCATTTTTCAGAACAGCTCCTGAAGGAATAAAATTGTCACCAATTTTATAATTTATCAAAACAATGTTTTTCATACATGTGAAATATTCATTCACTAAACACTAGTGCATACACTTAAAGTACACAGAGTCAGTCAGCTGCACTGGAAGTGATATGGAAAAATCTGTTACAGATGAAAAACCCATGAGACTATCTCTACTTTGTACACTAAATTTTCAAAATCTTAACCCAAATAACATACTCACTTGTAATGACATCAGCGAGCTTAAGAGATCCAAAATATAGTTTTGCAGCAGCACTCTGACTCTTCCAGCCAAACCATGGGACAAGGCCCTTGCCATCACACGCCTCAGTCTCCTTCAATGAATTGCCACCAACTAAAGCTAAATGATTGACCTACACAAATGATACAAAATAAAGCATTATTAAACAAATAAGGGACAAGTTATACACCTAAATTTATAACTTTTCTGACATGAAGACACATTAAGGGCTTGTTTATAAAAGTTGTGACTAGCCAGTTGCATCAAAATAATTCCAGTTAAAACAAATAGGTAACTCACTCGTGAGGCTACACGATAAATTCTTTTGAGTATATACTCACCAATGCATCTATGAAAACCTTTGTCACAAAGCTTTCCTTCTAGTGACTACCTCTTGCACTGAGCCTAAGGGAAAATTGATATCATCAATTATTCCCTCAGCTCTCTTTCCATGGAAGAAGTTCCATTCATTTTGTGCAACACGGTGGCAATCATTTGACACTGACTGACCAGCTCCTTCTGCATATCCTCCACAGCAACTTGAATGCCTGCTAAGGTCTTTAAAATTTCTTTATTCTGTTCTGTAAATGGACCAAATGTTATCAACTATATTATTAAACAGGCTTCTCTCAACATTTCATCTTGTCAAAATGTCAGCCTTACCAGTTTTTTTTTTTTTTTTGTTTCTGAGACAAAGATTTTCTTAAACAAGCCCTATTCTTCATATGGAATAATTCATGAATGATGATGTTTTACACCATTTGTTTATCTGAAAGTATCTGCTGTGTTGGTGGTCTGGCTTTGTCAACAAAGTTCATTACATGAAATGAACCTGTAATATTCAAAAAGTAAATTAACATACAATTAGAACATTCATTAACACAAGCTGGTCTGGAAACAAAAATAGAACCTTTGCAAATTAAGTTGACATATTCAACATGAAAGCCAACCTAAAACATGAGAACTTTTCTTGCACAGTCTTTAGAGAAAAAAATATCTCTGGAAGTTTCATGGTGCACAACCATGTCGAATTATCTACCTTCATCTGGAGTCTTCACTTTCAATTCTCTCCACAAATTGGCTGGAAGGTCTAGGAATGGTTGGTAGTGGTGGTGCCATTGGAGATTTTGGCAACTGACTTGTACTATACTTTGTGCACTTTTTTTGATGATAGTACTCATCTTCATCAGAAGATAAATACTTCTCTGTTTCCTTCTGAAAACAAGATATATCTACTGCACATGATCTCATCACATGTTGAAAATTAGATGTTAAGACAAATTATGTAAAACGTGTTTATATTACTAGATAGAAAAAGGTGTGCACATACTTCCTACATGGTCTACTCGTCCCCCGTTTTAGCCCTTCTGCCTCTGTTTGAAGGTCTGACTCTTCTTCTGCCACCTTCAACTTCTTTCTTGCATCTGTATAATTGTTTGAAAACAGATAAATACATTATGATAACTATCAAAATCATAACAATTCCTTTTAATGCCTTCAGTATAGGTGGAATAAAACTTACCACAACAAAGCAGAATCCTGATGTCAAACAGTCCATTCCTTTTGATCTGGCACGATTCCATCTTTAACTGCCTTTTGAATAGAATCTTTTGTTTTGAAAGGTAGCCAGAATGCCTCATTACTTGACTTCAACCAATTTGAAGAAATAACCTCAACTTCGTTGGTTTTAAGGAAATAAACAACTGTGTAACCAATCTTTTTGAATCTGGATGTGTAGCAAAGTAGAAAAAGCACATTTGCCAGAAATTGTCACAAGCATGAGCTGTTAATAGGTAATCAATGATAACATTCATTTTGCAAGTAAGAACAGTTTCAACAGCTTAACAGGATACTGATTGGTAATTATTTTAAAAATACTACTTACAACTGGTGTGTATGGGTTATAAATGAGTCAATATACCTCTTGTACAATGTAACACGTTTAAAGTAGTTTATCTCTCTGCTCATAGACATTGACATCAGAATTAAATCATGGAATCGTAAACGAAATAACATTATACAACAAATGTAATACAATAATATGTTATAAATGGGATCTGTAGCACAAGCGATTACATTTTCGTCCGTATTTCCTTCCTTTCATTCTCTGTGGAATGCCTGGAGTGAAGGCATCAGTGATAAAAAAAAAAGGTGCGTCTCACCGGGCTCTGCCGGTTCAAGCATCATTGTCCTGTGTAGCGGGATTAAACCCTGTACTTTGTCAATGAAACAATTAATATCTCTGTACCCTGAGCTGCTTTATACACATAAACCTTTAAATGTCTACATTTGGTCTCTATTTTAAATCGTGAATGATAATAAATCAACGCAAAGGATTATACTGAATCTGAAAAGTTCATAACATTAAAAAACATTAAATGTATGCTAAGATGATAAATAGCTTGACATCGGCTTTATTCTGGCATATGAATAGAAATTTATGCAAAATTAAAAAAAAAATAGAAATTGATAATCAAAAATAGATTTTTTAAAAACCTCTCAGCAAAACTAATGACTATGTAGCACATTTGTCAAATAATTTAGATTACTGTCATCAAGTTAAAAGATTTGTTTGCTTGTTATTTTTTAAAACTAAAATTGGTCTTTATAATTTCAAAAAATTCATTAGAATTTAAAATTTTAAAAAAAAATTTTTTCAGGTAGTTACAACAAACACATTGCAGAATGAAAGCAAGCTGTTTACTCCACGTTCAATCTGATATCAATTGCCCATTACTACCATTAACTTATTGCTACTAAGTACTAGCAGTAGAAGCTGGGTTGCTTTAGAACACCCTCTCTAGCAGCTATTTTTGGCAGAGGGAATTCAAGTCATCAACATCAGGTCAGAATTTGACTGAGGCATCTGTCATATTCAAGGTGAACATATTACTGCTGTGGAAATTTTTAAAAATAATAATAATAATTGAGTACTTTTTCACAATCTAGGGTAAAATCTGTTTATACTTTGTTGTATTATATTAATGCCTTAGTGGTAAATTGCGTAAGTATATTTTACCCCAAGCCAAATTATATCGCTTTGTGTGTGTGACCTATGTCTGAATTTGTATGTCTCCCACTCTTGGGGGGTGTCCCAATGAAAGGAGAGGAGAACTGACAATTTATTTCTAGAGGTTTCAGTGATAGCAACAAAATGATTCACATTAGAACACAAGACGCATAGTTGGTCATCTGAAGAAACGGTTAGTGAAACAGGTCATGAGAAGGAACTTATTGCATAGTAGATGACTGAGACAATTCTGAAGAAAGATTTTAACCTAAAATCTATGAGAAGCAAGCCTGAACATTTCTAAGATGTACCAATATTCCCCATACCTATCGTTCTTTGGGGAAAATATCAGTTATGGGGCCCGCCTTCTGTATACCTATACATTAATAATAACAATACTCCAGTACTTGTACTAATACATATTATCATTATTACTACGAGTACAGTAATTTTTCTCTTTGAAAATTAAAAGAATTATTTTAACTCAATAGCTGCATTTGAATTTTTAAAAAAATAAATGAAACAATTTAGTAATTAGATATCCGCGGTTCGTGACAAGTATAGTACAGGATTACATTTTGAAACTTACCGCAGGAAACGGGCGGAAGTGGCAAGGATATGACATCGAGGCTGCAAGACGTTTCACCCGAATCTCGAGCCCGCTCTCTTCTCATTGGCTGCGAGCGTGGTGAGTATGTGTGGCGACTTTTTTGCGTTCTCGTTGCTAGATTTCTTTTTTCCATCCCATCACATCGTTGAAATCGTGTCTGCTTTAGGCCTTTATAGGGAGATTTGTTGTTTCTTGAAGCTTTTTGGCCGTTGATTGTTCAGTTATTGTTTTGATGGAAGTGGATTTCTCACGTTAAAGTTTGCGTTCGTTTCCGAAAGCCCAACAAGCCCCGCCGCTGAAGAAGGGACGGGAGGGAGAAAGCCGCCCGCCGTTCGAGAAGACACCGAAAGAAAATTTTTTTATTTTGAATTGGTGAGTAGTTCGACGACAGTCGGGTTCGTATCGTAGTCTTTTTCCAATCTCTTTCTGAGATTTTTTTTTTTTTTTACCCCTTTAGTCGCGGCCGTTTATACTCCTCGTGCGGTTGCCATGGAGCCCGAATATAGATTAGCACGAGGCCCGCACGGATTCTGGAAACGTCCAGACGAAACCCGACTCGCGCTTCCCGCCAAGTTTCGTCTGGACGTTTCCAGAATCCGTGCGTTCAACGGAACTGGAGAAATATAGATTTAATTCTCGGAAAGAAAAAAAAACAATTAAATTTTAAGAGACGGTCCGAAATAAGGACAAGATTTTATTTATATTAGATTTTACTTGGCGAAACAATTAACAATTCTTAAGGAAACCATGCGCCATATTGACTAGACTTAATAGTACATAAATGAAAATATTTCCATTGATTATTAAAATTGTTTAATTTTAGCTTTAGCGTTTGTAAGATTTTCCATTGTAAAATCTTAGCAGTAAAAGAAAAAAGAACTTTATTTAAAAATAAACAACCTTAAATGGCCTTGTACGGCGTCAGACGCTGAAAATATACCGGCCTTCCTCAAATTTATAAATGTCCCTAACCACACATGTTCAAATGTAATATTGTTCTAAGGCTTTACAAACGAAATTAAAAATAAAAAAATCCAACCAAATTAATATATTTACAAAACAATTAATATTTGGGGGAGGACAAGGTCCTAAGTCCCACTCCCGGAATTGACATCACCCAGCCACGACACACTGGACTGCCAAAGCACAAGCAAGTCTGGAGGGGTCTAAAATCCCTTATTGTTGGAGATGCTACTAAAACTGATGTATGTGTGTTCAACTAGATCTGGTTTGCACCACCAAGCTTTTTTAAAAAAACTTGAACTGCTAAATTTTAGTGTCTTCCGGACAAATATTAAAATAAACAATTTAACAGGAAAGGCATACAAAGTTTGCTTTTGAAATACTTTTTCCATTTCCTGTTCAATTTCCATGATGGCTGCGCAAACTGCACCCACCTGATTAAAATTATTTTATTAAAAATCTGCAGAAAGAGGAGTAAAATCACCTGACTGTTTTCACAAAGTGCTGATGCTTGATTCAGTTTCTTTGTCATTACATTTGACCCTAAACCTCAACCTTACTCCAGAAATTCTCAACGGATGGCACAGACTGGTGATATTTACTGCCAGGAAAGCTTTCATCGTTTTGGTTTGACACATTGAGGATTGATCGAACTCCACTTGATGAGAGAACCGAAGTATGAGCACTTGAGACCTTCACATCGCCAGGGGGAGAGCATTCAGTTTTGGATTCTGTGTAGGTAATGCCCTGGTAAAGTCGCTGCAGGAAATTGATACAAAACTAGTTATGTGAAGCAGCATCCTGCTCGTACTATCTGTAATGTAGGTGGATGGGTTCATTAAATGATTTGTCCATGTCTAACTGCTCTGGTTGACTTACCCTTGAAAGAAAACAGTTAAGTCTTATTTTATTTTTCTATTACATAAAAGTTATCAAATACATTCAGTCTAAGTAACTAACCCCAGCTCATTACAGTAGCTTTACCACTAATGGTACTCCAAAAGGACAAATTCAAAGAAGAACAAATATGATGCTGCAACAACATCACTGAGACTTGAGTCTAAAAATTATAAAACTAGATGAAAGATAAATGATCTGAAAAAACAAACATTAGAAAACTACTTCTAAAGTAGCAATTTTCATTTATATAGTAAAACCTTGATTTAACAGTGTCTGGTTCTGACAAAAGTCTGCATTGAGCATGCGCATGAAAACGTCCAGATTTAGAGCACACACACACACACACACCCATTAGTCCATTGAATTGGGGTTTTGCTGAAGTCTGTTTTATACTGACTTTACTGTGTTCAGAATATGGAATAAAAAAACTTTTTTTTTTTTAAATAAAGATTTGTAAGTTTGTTTCTTGTTTTATTATAATTTATTAAAATGCCAATGAATTCTTTTGAAATCCAGTGGTATTTCCAGCATCTTAGTGGTCAGAATCCTAGCTCACCTTTCCTTTTGACCTTCTGGCGTATTATTTCTTTTTGTTCACTTAATGGTGTGTTTATAAAACAGATTTTATTAAATTATTTGGTTGTTTGCTACGTTTTAGTTTGATTTTGGAGATACTGTAGTTTGCAGCTTTTAATCTTTTTTTTTTTTTTACATACTACCTAGCTTTCTTCCTCTGTATTGAAGTCTCCTGTAGCACTTAATCCTGCTAGGTGTGCTGTGGTCACCAAAAACTTTTTTTCTGCTTCTGCACCCATTGATTAACCCTCCACACTCTTATATTTTCTATGAATATTGTCTTTCTTTCTGTATTACTCTAAAAATGTAAAAACAGTAGTGTTCTACTAGATTAATTTATTGCATGCATCTGTCCTGTTGAATTTGGTGATGACATTTGCTGGTAGATGCAGCTATTTGTATTTATGTTGCCTCTAAGTTTTTTGGCTACATGGGAATTTTTAAAGTTTTACGGCAGTAACACTTCTGTCATTACTGAACGAACAAATGTGACAAGCATTTCTGTTTTATTTTGGATATGTAAGTCATAAAGTAATTGCAATTTACTAATCTACTTAAAAGACATTTAAAGATAGTGATAGAACATTTATGATAATAAACTTCAGACACTTGAGGTGTTTTTTTTAGATGTTTGAAAGTGATTGGGCATGTTTTTAACTAGGGGTCAATACATTATAGTAATAACAATAAAACTAGGAGCGAGTTTAATTGCTGTTTTTTTTTTTAATACTTCATAATGTTTTAAAATTACTCGATGAAATGCATTTATTTTGAAATAGGTAGCAATGGAACTCTAGTTGGAAATTATGCGATGTTCATCTTTCTCAGGAATTTGCATTATTCAACTTTGTTCCTACCAAAGTCCACCAAATTATGAATGATTACTGCCTTGAAACTTGAGCTGTGGTAGAGCAGGCAGACCTCAATCCTTGTGCATCACTGTGCGCTTTTCAACTTTTAGATAGGAAAATTTAAGACTCAAGGTTTGGTGATGGGGAAGTGGAATTATCATTTCTAGGTATGTTTTAAAACTAAATTTTCACTTGCTGCAAACATCTGTAGTTATTAACTATTATCTTTATAAAATAAATAATACTTTTTCTTAGTAAAAGTGATGCTTAAGTTTTTGCTTAACTAATTTATGCTTAAAAAACAAATATATTTTCTTGGTGTTAAAATTTTAATTTTTGCAGGTCAGAACATACAACCAAAGAGGGATCTCTGTAGATTTGTGAAATGGTCAAAATGTTAGAATTCATCGCTAAAGAGTTATTTTATTACATCAATGACTGAAGGTACCACCACCAATTCTTTCAAACTGTAGACAGGCAGTTAGGTGAGATTGCTTGATTTTGTTTACACACACACAAACTCGACTTTCTAAATTTGTTGCTGTGACAAGGTTCTAAACAAACTTCAGAGACCTAAATGTCCGAGCTGGGTTATGTGCAAAGATGTATGCAGATCTTTTTGACTTTCTAAAGTACCATAAGCACTGGACTTAGAAATGAGTGGATTTGTCAAACAGAAAAACGTGACATTTTTGTTGATAAGCTCCAGATTATTATTTTAGCTTAGAACTATAGAGTGACAATCATAGAAAAAACAAGTTGCTTGCTTGCTTTTTTCAAACTGTAAAGATGTCAAAGGTGAGAAGCTTTGTGTAAATGACTATGTAAGGGTTGTATTTCTCATTTTAGCTTGAAAGAGCATTGGGATGTATAATAATAAGTAATTCTTTAATGAAAATTTTCTGGAAGAGCGTGCCCTTACAAAAATCTCCCATGTTTGCTTTACACACTATTTGTATATTGGGAGAGAAAAAAAGATTTTGTAATAGTAAATATGCAGTTATAATTAGTATAGCCAATTAGCTGTGTGGATGTTTTGTTGGTTTTATTTTCACCCGATGTAAGATGCTTGAAGTCTTCAGAGAAACTTTCTCAATTGCTTGTTTTAGCAACACAACTTTTTAAACTGCAAGTATTGTCCAGAAACTGATCACCAGAGGAAGATTTGACTGGGTGCTTGTGCACAAGTCATTCTGATGCCAACAGTCACCCAGCTGGTGTGGATCCTATTGAGGTAAATTCACGTTCAAATGTTAGCTGCTATCAACAAATTATTGGTTTGCATGAGAGGGTAGCTTAATAGCCACAGCATCTTGGCAATACTTGAGTGCATTAGTTCTTTATGTACATGATGTAGCCTGTTTGGGTCTGGCTGAATATTGGATCATAAACATTTAGCTAAATCTGTTTGACAGACCTTTGTAGAAACCCTTCAGTTAAATGAACGTGGTATGTTACAATCTTTAAGCTTAAGAGAATTAATGTTATTGTCATAGCAGTGTAAATTAATAGTTGGTATCTGATGAAAGTAGTGAACTGTTGGAATTTTTTTGTCACTTTGCTATGTTTAACTATATATATCCTAAGGAGGGTGGGTGGAGGTTGTATGAGCAAAGAATATGTGCCTTAACTGTAGTGATCTTCCAGAAAAGCTATCATCTGAGCAGGTACGGCACAGATACTTGTGAATAAGAAACTAGTTTGATCTCCCACAAAAGGCTCACCTACAGGTGGGGGGGGCACCACATCTTAATTGGAAGTTCTGTAATTTTATGAAAAGGCCAACGGGTCTAAAACTTATACATGTGGGTGTATTAAAACTTTAAAAAATGTATGAATACATTGAAATAGTATTTTTAAAAGTCACATTGCTAACAAATTGTAATGCTTAATTGTTATTAATCTTCAAAATAACATTAACTTACTACACTTCATTTCACCACCCGTACTAACAAAATTAATAAATCTGGTAAAACTTTTAGGCGTTCTCAATATTGTTATTGCACCTAATATTTTATTTATAACGGGAAAGGGGGGTTTTGCTTTTAGCATTGATATCTAATCTTCACTTAGACAGGTCTGGAATTAATGTACTGACATCTAATTTGGAATGTTAAGATTCCATTTGTTTTCTTTTCATTTGTGTAGTGTTTAATTAGTATATTTTCTAGCATAATCTTTTAGAACTTAATATTTTTCCACTAACTTCATGTTTTTCTTAAAAATAAAAATTGATCACCGATGTTTGAATTTCTTCAACTGATTGCAGGTTTGTTGTTAAATATGAGTGGTCACATATTGTTACTTTATTAAAGATGCTAATGACAATAAGCTTGTCTGTGGCTCTTAATCTTCTAAAGTATTGTACTACTATCCATGAACACACACTCAAGAGTATTTTATTGCTTTTGCAAAACACAACCATATTTAAATTTTCTGACTTGTAAAAGTGGAGCTAGGAAGAGTTTTTTTTTTTTGTTTTTTTTAGTCTTACTTATATCCAAGGTTTTCATAAATGATTGCTGGTGTCATCACATCACATTGACACATTCTGAAGTAGGAAAGATCTAAGTAAAAATAAATTAAATATCTTAGAGTGAGTTGTGCATTAAACAATGAAGGGCAGTGATGATAATTTATAAACAGAATGGTGTTGTGTTGAATTAGAAATCTACATGGGATCCCTGAGCCCTGTTTGTGTCAAACTTTTAAAAAGTTTTTATGTATGTCAGTTAGTCCACTATACATTCTAATATGGGGGGGGGGGTTGGGGGGGGGGTAAATTGATATTGACATTATATGGTGGCAGTAAGTTATGCTTGTTTCACTAATGTACTCCTTTAAAGAAAATATGCATTAGCTGATGGGGGCAGCTGATAGTTCAGGTTTGATTCCCAATTGGCAGGAGACTGAGCATACCTCACTGTTGTGCTTTCGTCTTGCTCCTTCCTCTTCTCCAGCTGGTTGTGTGAATTTTCTCCCACGTCTGAAAATGGTGATTTCTAGTAAGGTTTTCCCTTCCAAACTGCATTGCCAAAGCCTTTTTGGTGCACGGTTGAACGGTCTAGTAGATAACACCACTAGTACAGTCTCCCTTATGTAGGCTGGTGAATTTTTTAAAAAAAAAATGTGTGTTAATAAAAGCTTACTGGTGCTGGGACCAGATGTGCAGAGGTTAATGCTTAAGCCAAACATGTTCTGCAGGAATTTTTGATGTAGTGAAAATTATTTACCAAAGAGACTACTATTCAGTCTGCCACAGTACTATTCCATATTTATAATCCAGCTCATTGATTATTTGTAAATGTCTGGATCTGGTAGATTTTGCAACATTTTAAAGTATCTGAGCAATCAGATTTATTGTAACAGCAGCAGCCATGAAATATCACTAGAAGTTATAATTTTCAGAGGAAAAATTTTAGTAATTGCATTGCTTATTTTTACAATTATTTAGCTCAGTATAAAATCTAAATATGGGTGATCATGGTGATTCCATTTTGGTCTGGTTTAATTTGAATGATCCTTTTACTGGTAATTAACTGATTGTTTGGTGGGTCACTGTCTGAATTTCTTCACCTGACTGCTAGATTACATTACTTAGAATTGCTATCTGGGACTTATATCACTTCCACAGAATAAGAATGAAAGTGTCAAGCATTGCTGAAGGTGCCATTGAGTTGATATGAATAATGTTTTGAGACTATTTGAAAATGGATTTTGTGCTATTTTCTAGTTTACTGGCACTGAAATGCTAGCAACAGATATGATGTCTTGTGGCTGGACACAAGATTTTTACAGTTTGGTTTAACATGAAAGCTGTATTTTATCTGCTGTGTGGAAACTGCTTTTAGCACTTCATTTTGCTTACTTAACCAAACATTGATCTAAAAACTTATTTGAAAAATGTCACCAGCTATTTAGATTGATTTCTAAATCATGGTTTCGGTTGACCAAATCAGGTTTCTACCAGAAAGATGCAATTGATAGTATAGCCAATTGTCAATGATTTATTGGGTCACAATGATGATGGCAAATTCTTCATCTGATAAAATTTTGATGTTTGGAAATGAGCTTTTTAAAACTGAGTGACCGAAGAGTCTTATTTCTTTTGTTACTGTTATGTATTCCTTTTCTATTTTAAGCTTGTTCTATTCATGTCAGCCTTATGCAACAAAAAAAAAAATGCATGTGCCATATTGTATTATAAAAAGCAAAGCAGAGCTTGGTATGAGTTGTCCATCATAAAACTGCTCCCTGTCTTGCTTTAGCCCATGTGAACCAGTAAGTTCTTTGTTTTGTTTTTTTTTCCTGTTAATGCATGTTTCTTTTTGGGGAATTATTCATTATTTATAACTATCTAGTTTTTGTCTTGTTACTAATAGTTAGGTTTCATCTTCATGCAGAAAAGGTTGGTTGATTCTTGTGCATGTTTTCTTTGTGTGTTGTTTGCTGTCATGTAGTTCAATATTTGTCTGTTGATGAGAGTTTTCACAAACGGATAATTAAACCATAGTGTGGTAGTAGGGAAAACACTTGCTTAACACAAGCAGTGCAAAGGCTCCTTTGTGTGACTTCAGCTTTTGATGCGCAAGAGTCTGTCTCAATAAAAAAAAAATAAAGCATCTAAAAATTATGACTTTTAAACAATGCTTGCACATTTGTTATGTACCTTTTGAACTTTATTATATCCCTGTTGATTCATCCTGTTTTGGATAAACTTCATGAGTTTTGTTCAAAGGGGATTTGTTTCAACCATCGTAACACTGGTTGTGGAAGAAACAAGTTAGGACTTTGTACTGTGTGTTTATATTAATGTTCCACTTAACCAAAACTTTTTTACCATCTTACTAAATGCTCTTGAATGTTACTTTTTTTAAGTTATCAGTTGAATTGTATAAAAATGTGAAGAAGCTTCCATAAATTGTGACTATGTTCATGTATAACCTTAACTGTTTCTGCTTCCAGAGAAGATAGATTAGCTCTTGAGTTAGTTAGTAGGGTCTGTGAAGAATAACTACGATGAAAGGCATGATGAGGTTAGTTTTCATTCTTGTCAGGAGACTACACTGTTACTTTTTCATGATGGGAGCCATTGATAGCTTTAAAAAAAATTGCAGGGTTGCTGAAAGCACTGTTTGTAATCATGTACATCATTTGTGCAGTATTTGTGTACATTTGCATTTCATTAGAATTTATGCAGATTGCCTTTACTGCTGCAAACACCAACATTAAGTACTTTTAAACGTTTTATTGCGGTTTAGATCAAGTCGTAGCTTCATTCTCATTTTATGACTGACCAATTTGAGACATTACAGTTACAGTAATGGACTTAATGGCTTTTTCTTTTTTTTTTTTTCAGATTCGTTACTGGTCAGGTGGTGATATCTTTGGTTTGCTAGAGTGGAAAGAGCATTGTCTCAAGATGTCATAAAATTCAGCATGTGTTTGCACAATAAAATGTGGCATACAGATTGTTTGTTTGTTTTTTGTATATGCATAAGCACTACCAGATTATCTTCAGTATTAACCAACTTAAATTAATTCTTTTGATAGACATCACTATAGACTTAGATGTCTTCTATGTTCATGAATTGGAAAAAGAAAGCTGTTTCACCACCCCCCAACCATTGTCATCTTAAAAGCTACGAACAAAGCGAATGGAAACAATTACTGAACTCTGCTATATACTTATCTTAAAACCAACCTCACATCTTGAGGTGCGATTTAAAATGTATTAGCATCTCCAGCAGGCATCGTTTGTCAAACCAGCGATAAGATTTTAAACTAAACTATAATGCTGATATAAGGAATTTTTGAAGGACTTCTGGAAACCTTAATTATATCAATTAGGGGTCAAGAATTTCTTATCCAAAAAGCTCCAGAATCTGAAATATTTTTGGAGTACTTTGGGTGGAAAATTCCAGAAGGTTCCTGGGCAACATATGGGTCCCAACATGCTTGATGTACACAGATTGATCCTGTAATTTTTGTTGTTGGTGTGGATATACTTTGAAAGTGTCAAAATCAAATATTGCATGAAACTACCTGTAGGCTATATGGTTATATTGTTGTAAAGTAACTTGTGCCCAGTTGGTTAGCCACTAAATTATGCCAGTGTATCTGTATTCCAAAATCTACCCCCAGGGATTTTGAATAAGGAGTTCTCAACCTGTGCTCTGTTAAACATCTGATGTCATATTGCCATCTGCAAGCTAAATTTAATTAGTGGTAAATATCTAGTGGAATTTGTTATTTGTGTATTTATGTATATTAAACGGTTAAATTAAATTCAAGAATAATCTTGAATGTGAAGATAACTGAATATTCCACCATGGGGAATTTTTGCTGGTCAGTTAATCAGATTCTCTACATTTGTTGTAGACTGAATATTTCATCTATAATCCAGTTACTCCCTATTTAGCTATGTGAATTCAGTAAACAAATATCTTATTATCCACCAACCTTTAGCACATTCGATTTTGGCTGCAATTAACTTCAAAAAAGATTTGTATTGATCTTGAGATTTCTGAAAGCTATTGTCATTCTTAAAAAGGCTTCACCTCTTTTGTATGCACTGACATTGGATTAAGTAATTTAAGAACATTGGATACAAGCATTAGTTGTCTTAAATTGTTGGATTTAGAAAACTATACTAATCTATTGTGCTTGTGGTATAGTAGAAGAGGACCTGCATATCGAAGAATGAGACCCTAACAATATTCCACAAAATGTTTTTCTCGTTAATCTGCATGTCTTTGGGTATATCCCATTACCATTTCCTCTTAAACTGACCCTGCAAGACACTTTGGAAATGTCACCAAATGAGCTGGTTCATGTAGATCAATATGCAAAACCTCCAACCAAAATATAGACTGTACCATACAAAAAGTGCATGCTTGGAAACTAGCTTTTTTTTTTTTTTTTTAATAATTTTTTCTGTTAAAAGTATTCTTACAAAAAACTAATCTAAGTAGCAATGTGGATCAGTCTTTTTGGATGTCCCTTTATTGGCCATGATGTTAATGTCACCTGCACACTACTACAGTATTTATCTTGTGGTTGTGTCTGGTTGTTTTTTATATGTAATTTTTTTAAATTGACTCAGAGACTGCTTTCTTTTTAGCTTTTGATACTTTGCCCAGACACTCGCCTACTGGTTGATTGCTGTAAACATACAACTTGTAATATTTTTCTCCTGGTCCCCATGCTATTTGTTTAGTCATCTCGAGATGATGATGATCAGTAATTTATTCTTCTAATATAAATTAATAGGGATTGTTTGTTTATTAGCGATTCAATAATGATTTCAGTTAGAAGGGAGATAACTATTAGCTAAATTTATTTTAGTTTCCTTATCTGAAAGCGTATGTTGAGATTTTAGAAATAATGTGTTGTTGCTTCAGAGATGGTGGTTATTCGTACTCACATCTATGGTTAATTTTTACAGTCTTGTCTGATTTTAGCATTTGCCGACTTTCTGCTAACCTTGTCTTCGACGAGCGTAGGATTGCAATTGTGTAAAGTAATCAAGGGGAGGTAAGCGTTTGTCTCAATCACGCCAACGATTGTATCTTATGGTGGTTTTAAGTTCTTTAGGTACCCTGTGTAGCAATATTAATAATCTTTAAACATAAATACTTAAGTATTTTAAACTATTGCCTCTAAATAATGTTATGTTCATACATGGCGATCATATCCTGCATCGATACAAATCGATGACTCCACCGCAGTTTTACATTCTATGTCATAATTTGTACGAGTGATTTCCCTTTGGGGTTTTTTTAATAAATATTGGGAAACTTCAGAAATGTACGGCGGTTTTTACAGCTTTTTCTCTGTATCAGTTTCTGATATTACAGTCTGGGCAGCCAAGGGTAAATACGAGTTAACACTAACTGGTATCAACTTGACCCGAGATTCGGGTTTAAGAAGAGTTGAGCGTAAAGAACCCGCTTTGACGGCGGTGTTTCCTGCCACGTTTGAAAGTATACAATCCGATTGGATCAAAGGCGTCGGACAGTCTGTTTCAGAAGTGTAGGCGATCTGGCTATTGATTGATGGAGAAGATTGGGTTATTGGGAAAAACAGCGTCGTAAATATTTTTCGCCAAACAAACTAGCTAGTTTCTGTGCGCTTTAGAAGAATGTTTGCTTCTTTTCGTGCCTACTTTACGAATATTGCAAATATGTGGCTAACGCCATGGCTTTCCTGTGGAAAAAATCCAACAAACGGTAATCGTTTTGCACGAAGTCACTCAGCTGCATGGGGCTGAGATCCTGTCTAAACAATGACTGGGTAGTAAAGGCATTATTGATACATAGAATTCTAATCTAGAACTTAGAGAAATGTAAGTGGCAAAGTGGATCATCTTATATTATGTTGTGTATGTAGCTCTTGTTGCATTTACTGGTTATTTGTTTTAGGGGCATCAGTATATTTATTAATGCGTATTTTTTAAAAAAATTGTAAGGAATCTATATATTGACTATAAATGCTTTAAAATGACACCGGTGAGAGAAACATTTGAAGTAAAGCAAATCGAGAAGAGTAATATTGAGAATAGCTGCTCCAGTGCGACTGGTCAGTATTTGTGTGGATTTACACAAAATACTTAAGAAAACATTTTTATTTGAAATTATTGCACTCGATGCATCCGAAGTGTTTCGTTCTCACCCACAAACATTAACTAGACCTCGATTCGCTGCAACCAGTCATCACAGTCCAAAATTATTAAACGGATAAAGTGAAAGCAACGAAATCCATTTCTTGAGACATGAAAGAGAAAGTCTATTAATAGAATCTGTAAGTGAACGGTGGAAGAGGCGGCAAAAGAATTGGCCGTGTTGGTCTCACGTGAAACCTTTGCTTACGTGGAATAAACCGGGTAGTAAAATGGACCAAACGAAATTGAATTTTGTTCTCTCTTAAGTGGCAACTCGATCTTAGCGTCGACAACCGTTTGATGTTTTGTGGGCGAACAGTTTAAACCGGGCTGCATTAATCTTCCAGTTAAACGTTCTTAATAGAGATGCAATTTTGGGGTGGTGGTTATTGGTATGACTTCCAAATGTGAATTGATGAAACTTTGATCCATCAGGTTACACGCCACAAAACCCGAGGGTTTGGCAAGACTTTCGAAACTGTTTATTCCTGTTGGACGCAAAGAATCGAATTTCTTACGTGCTACATACCTGTAGCCCGATAGGTGGAGATGAGGTTGGATAGTTTTTTTTGGCATATTTCTGTTGCATGGAGAATGGCAGCAAGCGCATTCTCTCGGGTGAAGTTTTCGCGATAATATTGGCCACAAATCCTTGGTGTTCAGTCGCTGACACTGGTTTGGGGTATGTTTGTAGGGTTAGGGTTATTGAATACGTGACGTTGAGAGATCAGTAAGATTGAAAGCCAGAGTTCGAATCCAGTCGGAACGGGTTCAGTTTGGTGTACCATGGTATTTCTTCACCAGCCATCTCAGAAATAACGAGATATAGTAGCGATTGGGGTTGGTTCACACGTTTCTGATAAGGTAATGCGCGCTTCTTTTATCGTACTTCCGACACGATGATTGGCAGTGAGATTTGACAAGAATTGATGTCGTCCCCGGTAGTTTGAATATTCATCGACACCGTGATCAATAGAGTTGACAGCGTCGAGTTGTACGACATCGGTCGGTGAAAGTTCCTCTTCCGCTCTCAAATTCATCAGCTTTTGCTAAGTACCATGAAAATAGGCGGGAGCTTCTCCTGTCCCCGGTTGGTTTTCTGTCTGACATTCTTTTCAAGCCTGTGGCGGTATAACTCGCAGACGGTGGAGAGGTATCACCAAGAACGGTTCTTTTTGCAGTTATCGGAATCAATATCACCGGGCTGCTGTCTGGAAGTGGTGGAGCAACATCCAGGCCCGCGTCGGTCAGAAGCTGAGATCAAAGCCTGACCTGAACGCTACCGGGCTGCCAGACAAACTAATTTATTGGACAATGAGGCATCACGTCGAAGGTGATAAAGGGAGAACAGCTGTGCAGCGGTGGCAAGACCGACGTTCACTCGGTTAAAGTTCGATTCGTGGATTCTACTGAAAAAGCTCATACGTCACGTGGACTATGGTTATTGCAAGATGGCGCTAAAAAAAGAATTTAGAAATAATAGAGATATTTCGCTTTTATTTCTATAGTCAATAAGAGAGAACCGCTGGAATTTATTGAATTTCCATAATTTGAATTCATTTGCCTGGACTTTAGATAAAGTCCGAGAGATTTTCCCGTCCCTGGGCGCTGCATCCGTGTTGCGTTCACTCCTGTATCGCCAACAGCAAATACACAGACTCGATTCTCGGTCGGTGGCATCTACGGCCAGGTGGGGGGGGGGTGTTGTGACTGCGAAGGGGGCGTTGCCCACAACTACGGTGGGAGTTTCGCTTGTAATTCATTCTGCTGTTTTAAGAAACGGGCCAATTCTAATCAAGAGGAGATGGGTCGCGTGACGTTCTCCGTAGAAAATTACTTGATGGGTAGAGCACCGAGAGCCGACGTCATTTTGTCGTAAAAGCTAGCGATGCCAAGACGATATGTCTCACTGATGCGGTCAGTTTGCACATCATTTTAAAGAAATTTGTCATTCGTACACAGGAGGGAGATAGCTCATGGCACGAACGGTTATAAAACCTGCTCAAGCTTTTAAAAGTACGCAATACATTAAGTACATCCAGATACGAAAGCCTCTTTAATGTTTGTGCTACATTGTTTTCTTTTTAAATATTATTCTGAGAAAAAGAGTTGATTATCTTGAAATAAAGTTTTCTACTTTATCTGTGCTGAATTTAAGTGCGTGATAAGGATAAGCGATATTACGGAAACGAATCATGAAAAGCTGGGTGAGTTCTCTCAAAAATAGATATGGAAATACACTAGTGGGTTTACAGTTCTGACCCGACTTATTGGATTATTGTTGAGGTAGATGGGCTTCATCAGCTTAAAAGTCTATTGTCCGGACAATCCGATATTAACCTAACTCGAAAATGCTCCACTATTCGAAAGGATTTCGTTTCGTCGCCGTCTGGAAACCTGAGACGCTTTGAAGTTTCCCAAGTTCCATGCCGTCATAAAGAGAATGGTTTCAATAGAAGTCTATCTCATTAAGCATTTCGTGCGCTCGGTGCGTGTTTACGTTAACTGATCAAATGGACACTATATCTTTGAGCTCTCACTTAATTAGATTGGATTATTACTTCTGTGCCGGGGAATCTGATATCTCCAGCGGCTTCTTGCTCTACATTTTTATTATTGGACATCTAATAATTACTTTCGGTCCGTTGCTAGACTCGGGTATAATTAGGGAAGTAAAAGTTCAATCGGAAACAGTTTGTAGAAGAAACAGCGAAAAGGGACGGATACAGTAGCAATCGGTGATAGACGGAGGGCTTGCAGGGCTCTGCGAAACTCAGCCGGTATCATGCCATGTAATGAGCTGAGGTGGAGGGGGCCGGTTTTGGAAAAAATGATGATAATAAACTTGTCCTCCCCTCTAATATCAAAGCGGCTGCTGGTTAGCATTTACTAAAATATAAATAATTATATTGTTAACATCTATTATGCTCTGTCTGTAAAAGATAATCGCCTGGAAATGTATTGGAACAACAAGAAGAAATACCCTAGTACCGATACGTTTTTGGTGGCACGCACTTGTATCCATAAAAAGATATGTTCTAAAATGTATATTAGTCGTATACGGGTTAACAAAGCACGTGCACGTATTAGATGAAAAATAAGGTTTGGTCTGTTGTGTTTTTTTTTTAAAGTTTAGAATTGAATGCGCAAAAGAAAGACGATTTCTAAATCCTGAGACCTTTATGAATTCCGGGCCGTCAACAGGGGTCATAGCAGAGAAATACAAGTAGGAAGGGAAACAGTACGTTCTGCACGTACCCTTGCTTGTTCATAATGAATGCTTATCTGCCCTACATTAATTATGAATGGCAGTAGATGGCATGTGAACTCCGAGTTCTTTATGATGAAGAATGAGTTAATTTTTTTATCTGTTGCCTCGGGTCACCCGATGTATGAGGACGAATTATCAAAAAAGTCTCAAAATTGAATCGCTTCCACTACTGGGAGGCTGGCTCATTAAGATGGATGGAGGGCTGGGATAAATAGCTCAGCTTCTTTCACGCTGAGAAACTGCCTCCGTATACACAAATATAGGAGTTAGATAATTTATTGCATACGTACAGAAAGGAAAAGGCGAGCAAATAAGTTGTTTGTTTGTTGTTGTTGTACACAACCTACCAGTGTTGGTGGGTTACGTCATGATAGGAAATAAGTGGGTATCCTGGTACGGTAAACTTCAAAGGCGAATAGAAGCAGGATGGGCTTAACATCGGTGTCTGTTAACCGTGGATGACAATACTTACCTTCGTGATTAACATAATAGATTGAGCTTCAAAAAAAGCTCCAGAAAACCTTTTAGAATTTTATCCCAGAACGGTGTCGGGAAAAGCAAGTATGTCAGCGACATTGCTGAGACTAAGCGACGCACACTACTTCCGCTGTTAACGAAAACGATGGGCTAACTAGCCGCACGAGCACCATAAAGGGGACCTCCCCAAGATCGCGTCAAAACCAAAAACTCGTGGAGGGTTGACCTCTGCTTAAAACAAAACACCCCAAAAAATTAACTTACATCAAACAAACAAACAAAAAAATACCACAAGTCACCTTAGCCCTTCTAGATTCCCAAAATTGACTTTACAGCTCACGTGATGCTCATCGCGAACACTAGAATTATCGTAACCAGCGTGGCTTTCTTTTAGAATACGAGTGAAAAAGCTGTAAACAATAAGGAAATTGCAGACGTACTATTATAAAGAATGATTATACGAACATTTCAAATGAATCGGTATTGAGACTGCAAACAGTTGCTGTGTGATCATCACAGACAGATCTCCCGCCTTCTGGGTTTCATTTCCTGATTCACAAAGATGCTTCTTTTGCCCTGGACAATCTCCAGGGCACCGGATGCTCTCTCGGATCGCCAGGCAAGTTGTGATTGTTCCTTTTTTTTGTATCTGTGATTTCACCATTTGATTTCTGTTCCAAGTTCTCTTAGGAAAAAGCCTCCTGTTCGACGGGGATATTTCGATCTATGTAGGATTTACAACAATCTAAATGATGTAGGCATTCAGACAGACGATGTCTAAGACATTTTTACACTGGTGACTTTGGCGAACGTTTTCATCATCAAAACACAGGTCAAACGTAATTGTTTTGCAGCGCCTTGATGACACAGTTGCTCTGAAGACTGATCTCCCATCACAATTCTAAGTTTTCCGGACCAGATCGGTAAACTTCAGCCAGAATAAGAAGTTCTAAATAAGCACAAAAAAATCATTTTGTCATATTGAACCCCAGCTATTATTAAAATACCCTGAATCATACTCATCCTTGTCGCTGTATTTAAAAATTACACCAAGCACGGCTTGTGTACAGAATAGTTGCAAGGCTGACAGCGGCACGATGAACCGCATCTCTGAGTAGGGTTAATTTTGTTTCTAATTTTTATTGTTTATTCCTTGAAAGGTAGAAGTCGGCAGCAAAATTTCTCTTCTGTTTACGATGAGTCCCTTAGCTCAGTACTTTTACCTTCCGCTGGGTTGCTGTAGGACCAAAGCCAAAGTCATCTTAAACACCGACAACAGATTAGACTGTGGTGGCGGGGTAAGAAAGATCACCGAAACCCGGGCTTTGTTATTTGCTTATAATAATTAACAAAAAAGAAAGGTTGGCGGGAAAGCTCGAATTAAGCCATTAGCTCTTGAAAAATCAAAACTTCCGATGAATGGATCAAACGGAGCAGAGATCCAACGACCAAATTGGCGGTAATCTATTAAAGTGGGCCTTTTGTGACTTGACGCTGAATCACCTATATAACGCAGTTAGAAATATTCGCTCACGCCCACCTAAGCCGGGATTAATTCAAACGTGGCTTTTAAACCATCTGTAAGAATGGACACAGTGTTCGGAGTTAGGTCTGTTTCTGAACCGAGCGGCTATTAATCAAACCAGACGGCTGGCTAAAACTCGTGAGTCACCGAATGACAGATTAAGTGAACCTAAATACCTTTTCGAAAGCTGTAGTTTTTGAGACTTTCGTTGTTAATATATAGATTTTATGACAGGCATAAGTTTACTTTATTCGAATTCTACTTTAACGACGCTCCCTAACTGGCCTGTAGCAGCAGGGGCGGTAACTCCTGTTCAGATAAGACTGAGTGCACTTCCGGAAGAGAAAGCACTACCCAGAAAAGTCGGTGCAGACTGTCTGATTTGTGGGACGGTGACCAGATCGTGAAGAAAAATAAAGATTCGATTTGAACATGCCGGAAGGGATATATAGCTAATAAATATGCATACAAGATCTGATGGGCCTTTTAATGGGAAGCCGTAAGTACCTGATAACCAGTCTACGCGTTAATGGCGAGTGATCTCACAACGCCAAGCTCCGCCACCGCTGCCGTGTGCTTGCTGGCTAGACAAGAGATTACTGACATAAATAACCAAAAGACCATCTTTAGCTGGCATTTACTATCTTTCACACGTAATGCGTGGGTGCCAAGTAAACTCGCTCTTTTATATCAGGCCGTTGATAGATGAAGGGGAAGATTATATTCTGTCCAATAAGCGAACAAACAGCGGCGGTTTTGAGGAGCTTAGTGTTCAGGGGTCAGTCTACAAATTGATCACAGCAAATGGCGAAAAGATAGTAGTTTTTATTTTACCACGGATCGGAATCAATAAGTCAAATCCGCAAGCTGTTTACTGTATTCTGTGGAGTACGGCGTGCTTAAATCGTTACTGCGAGTGGCGTAAACTCTTCGATGCACAGGGTTCTCTCAACACTTCAGTGCAAAGTAGTAATGCTTAAAACTGAGAAATCGCTCGGTCCGGTGAAATGAAATATAACAATTCTGGTGACTAGACTCTCTCTCTCTCTCTCTCTCTCTCTCTCTCTCTCTCTCTCTCTCCTCTCTCTCTCTCTCTCTCTCCATCTCTCTCTCTATATCATCATCATCTCTCTCTCTCTCTCTCTCTTCTCCTCTCTCTCTCTCTCTCTCTCTCTCTCTCTCTCTCTCTCCATCTCTCTCTCTCTCATCATCATCATCTCTCTCTCATCTCTCTCTCTCGTCTCTCTCTCTCTCTCTCTCCTCTCTCTCTTATGTTCAGCAGGGTAGCAGGGTTAGAAACAAAAAGGCGCTTTAAACTGCGTGCAGATATGGCAAATGTAGCATGTCTTAAAACATTAGTCGTCGGTGTCACTATGCAGAGCAAACCGAGTGTAAAAGGTGGAAAGTTCTACATTAAACAAGAAGATGTACATTGTCTGTGCAAGGATGTAGAAGACGCAGCGATGTGTGGCGGGTTTTAATTAATTTTTGTTTTACGGAAAGTACAACAGGAGTAATAATAACGTACAATTTCCAGCAATCGAATATGGTGGCTCCTTTACGGGCCGCTGTAACAACTCTGGCAAAGAAGAGAGAGCCAGGACACGCGTTAAGAAGAGTTGTATCTAAAGGGTTTGTCAGCAAGATCGGGGAAACCAAGAGGATGCAAAACAGCTGTACATTTTTTCGCATGCATAGACTCACGGTACCAAGAATAAGACGCTATTCTCTCACGTAAGCTTAAGAACGTATCAGGACGGATCTCGTGGCGCCTTAGAGAGGGGCCATCGCTTAACGTAGAACGGCGATCTTATATCAAATGATATTCTAAAATCGATACCACTATCTGCAGAATTCCAAAATAAACTCTTTGTTTTGTTCGACTCAAAGATAGAATCCACGTACATCTTTATTGGAAATTAATTATTTCCGTCGAAATCGTGATCCAAGATGGCTCAAATTATTCAGTAATTAAAATTCTCTTCGTTGTCGAACTCTTGGCATCATTATCGAAGACTAAGAATATCACATGGAGCGGTAAAGATGAAGGCGCAGGGGTATCGGCCCTCCTGCTCGAGCGAGACATCCGACTACGGGGAATTTTGCCCAGTAGTTACCCACGGAATCTCCACCATATGTACCGGAAGTCCCTACTAAGAAAACCAAAGAGGCCAGCGTGGATATGTTGCTTGATCGAGATGGACAAAGAAACAATGTGGCCCAGTAACGTGTCAACTGTTCACTACTGCTCATCTCGATGAAACAGGATTGTCTCTGGACCCGAAGTAAGCATCCCTGGTATGGTTTACGTTCCTCATCGCGCGCTCACTGACAAATAGCGCTTTACCACAGAGAGTTTATTCTCAAACGTTGGACACCATCTGCATTGCGGTGGCTGACCTCTGCCGTATTGCATTTTTGTGACCGAATAATGAAGTGCTGGACACGCGGTACGGCTGCTGGGGTGTCGTTTTCCAGACTGAGGATGGTTTTTAGCATTATCTGTGCTAATGGTTTTCATCTTCCAGCTCAGTAACGACCCATTTGGTGATCCTGGGGGGGGGGGAGCTTGTGAAATCTTTCCGCGAACTCCACTCGAAAATCTTCTTTGTCAGTGTACGATCGTTCGTGTCAGCGGGGACTCAGGTCAGTCGTCATTGAT
Organism: Nautilus pompilius; assembly: GCA_018389105.1. Classification (NCBI taxonomy): domain Eukaryota; kingdom Metazoa; phylum Mollusca; class Cephalopoda; order Nautilida; family Nautilidae; genus Nautilus; species Nautilus pompilius. The sequence continues at coordinate 119,868 of JACATO010001417.1, read as the reverse complement.
TACTGAAATAAAAGAACAACGAGTGTCATCAGACAGTGGTGAGTAGACTTATGGCATACCCTGACTGCTACTCTATTAAGCAGAGCTTTTCAAACTAGGGTTGGCTTGTGGATTCTAAAATCTTTTGACACTATTGTTGCTTCGGATCAAAACGAATCCAGAATACCCTTGCACGCCGAAACCCCTCCCAAAACGATGGTTAGGGGGCCGCTTTCCGAAACCGATTTATTTGGAAATGAGCGAAATTATTTTTACCGCTCGCAAGCGACTCAAGATGGCGGCGAGAAAACTAATTGAAAGAGAAATGCATTGACATCTCGGAATTAACGCTAAAACATGTATAGGTAAAAGAAGTTTACGCTAAAAAAAAAAAAGAAACCAGTAAACAGTGCTAGTAACTGTGAAGCCAATAAAGTTTACGGTAAAATTAAAGCAGCACTGTAGTAAATGTTAATATGATTTATTGTCCTCTATGGATCTCAAAACATCTTCCTCACTCGCAAAAGTTAAATATTGACGTATTATATCTGACTCTTAAGAAATAATTACTAATTATCTATGGTATTATTCAGTTTGACAAATGACCACAACATTATATAATCATACACTATGTTACAGTAAAAAGTCTGATTGTACTTTACTGGATGAAATATATTAATGACGAACACAAAGTTATTCGTGAGTTTTCTTCACAAGAGAGCTATGTCGTCACTTTTAGGTGTTTAAAACATCGAAAGTTTAAATAGAATAAAATCCCCCTGATATTACTTGACCATGCAAGATATTCGAAGAACAAATTTTTATTTACAGATTGAAATAAGTCCGGTTACTAATAAAACTTCTTTTAGAAACAACGAAATTATGTAAATGCGCATTTGTGTTTTGCTTTTTAAACAACAAGAGAATAATAACAGGCTACTTATTTTTCGTTATCTTATCGACCATTGTTCTGTTATCACTCGCATTAATTTGATAGTAACAATCTGGTCTTTAGCGAGTGCCAAAGTTCAGAACCATCGATCTCAATGTTGTCGGGTAACTTCTGCTCTTTGTTAATATATTAGCTAATTAGGAGAAAATCAATGATCGTCCAGAAAACCCGTGAAAAGGTACGGTCGGAGGCATTTTCTTGTAGCAAATCTAATTAACCATAATTTTTCGGTATTAGGATTTCCGCAATCTTTTGATGCTAGGACCCTTGCGGACATTTTGCAGAAAAACACGGGTTTGCCGAATGTGAAGGCTATTATGTTTACAAGGGGTTGGACTCAGGCTCAACGTAAACTCGGCTACTTTAGTTATTACAACGACATCATTATAGATCTTCTTCGATCACTCCTTTCATAAGAGTGGGATGCGTTGCACCGTCGTTATGCGCTCTCCGGCCCAGTGCATCCGTCTTCAGCAGTCTTCTGACTTTTCCTTGTCGTAGGAGACTCGCCTCTGTCATGGCTATAGAGCGTCTCCCACCCTTGGTTCCTCTGTCTGAGTGCCTACACAGGCCGCTCCCCAGCACCAACTGGAGCGATGCCAGTAAAGTACCTCGCTCAAGGGTCACAACAATGTGCCAGCAGCGGGAATTGAACCCGCGACCCTTAGGCCCTGAAGCCAACACACTCACCACTGAGTCACATCGCCTGGCATAGCTTACAGGAAGATCCGGGTTTGTTTTACCGATGAATGAGTACGGATTTTTCGAACTTTATCACCAATTTGGGCTATAGCCAAGAAATGAAGCAGTCCAGCTCCTCCATATTAATATGTTTAAAATTAATCATACTATTTCCATGTGGTATAATTAAAATATTGTCTCTTCTTAAACACAAGAAAGAGGTCTGGGTGGACCTGTTAATGTAGACAAAACTGAAGGAACACAAGAGTGAAAGATTAGATCTCAATATATGTGCGCAGAAATGTTACAAATAACTGACTCTCATTGATTACACCCACTGCGGAAATAGACATTGAGCAAGAGGATGTGACGTCATATGTGCCAGTTTCACAATTTTGCATTTTAAAAGTGGTAGAACCTTTAATGTGTTGTAAATAACATAAATTTGACACAAATATATACAGTATATTCAACAAATATTTTACAAAAACTCGTTCAGCAAAAATATTTTTTATAATTTCAGTACTTAAAATGATTAAGAAACTTGCGATAATATTGCGTAAATTAAAGATTAGGTTCTTTATTCTCACGATCTGAAGTTTGTGAGACTCGTGTTATTCTTACTCTTTCTGAATGTAAATACTATTTTTAAAAAGATGCTCTTATTCACAGTGATACGTGTGTGAAGTACGCCATTCAATGCAGTGTGTTTGTTAGCAAACTTTAAAATGGGCCACAAATTTGATTTATGCTTTCAAACAGCAATTATATAATAACAATTAGAGGAAATTAAATAGTAGACGTCTGGTTTTTACAACGTCAATATGGTGAATGTCTTTGCTATTCACGCACACATCCAATTCGTTTATTGCGAGTGACATGCAAATATTTCTCGGTCAGACCTTTTAAAATTCAATTTATATTCATAAAACTAAAAAATGCCAGATGTAAAGAAAGAAGGGATTATAAAATAAATAATTGTGTAGTTATTCAATCCTAGTCGATAGAAACCATCCCACAAAAGTTTGTTTCTTTGTTTTTCAGGGGGTTATTTGTTTATCTGTTTTTTATTATTACTATGGATGAGTCAGATCTCAGTACGCGAACTGAAATGGTGGCCAATAAGAAGAGCAAACAAACAACAGAGTTCTTCACACGTGCATAATGGTTGCTTTTTGTGCACGAACACATATTCACCAATAAACTTTTACTAGCTTTTATATTATTAAATGCAAAATGTAATTTTTATCACGTTGTTTTTATTGTATGAACTTTAAGTAAACTTCTTATTATTTGTCGTTTATTTTTTTATTACAGCAACTCTACGTCATCTTTCTAATTATTATCAAGCACATGATGCAACCATGAGTGTAGCTAGGGTAAGTTATGATCTTTGCACACCCACAAAGTTTCCGCTCACTTTATCGCCACATTTGAACCAGTCCCAGAGTTGGCGGTATATCGAGGGTGTACTGTAATACTTAATTTAAAATATTGCTTTGACAATTAAACACGAACGATTCTATAATACTAAGGAAGCTCAAATGAAATTCGGCTGGAAATAGCATGGGCGTAAAATATATCTGAATTAACTTCTGTTTATTTGAATCTCTTGGTTTTGTTCAGTTAATAGAAACTGTATTAAAGCAATGCTTATAGTATATGTGCAGTTACATCCCCACAATAGAATATATACGTAAGTTGGTCTTTAGTTTTTCAGATACATGCAAAATATGTACAGCCATGGCAACCAAAAGTTTCCCATCATCCCCTAATTGTCTGGTGTTTCATGATAGAGTCGAATTAACCCCTCCCCCTAATTTACATAATGACGTCACGTTAACGTGCTGACGTGACGGCGGCCGCTGTGTGGTTTACCGTGGACTTAATGGGAAAATGACCAGAACAGTGAAATGTGACGATAGGAAATCTATCAGGAGAACACGTGACGTCCGACATGACCCCCGTACATCAGTTGATTTGATTTACTACCCAACCTCTCAGTCTTGACTTAATTTCTTTGGAAAAGTCCTCCTAACTTTGATAGTCCTGTGCAGCTCCGTGGTGTCGCGACATTTCTTTTCTCGGAAAATTACCCGACGTATAGGTACTTGCGTAAGTTAATCCCAGCCTAATGGAACTGCTCAGATTTACGTTGTCACCTGAAGACAATGCCGAGAAGATGAGGGTGGGGCTCATGGTATCGCGCGGATAATCGCTGAGGATTCATGCCACGCTGCATACATATCAGCTATAATATCAATAACGGCTGATGACAAAAACGGCTGATCAGTATTCTTCACATATAACTTGAGGAAGCAGCGTATACCATACAAATGCTGCTCACGAAAAGATAGTGCAGAACAATCTGATGATGAACAAATGCTGTAGTAATCTGTAACGTTTATTTTTCTAGACAATGCTTGTTTTTTGGCGACTGCCTGGTGCTGCTCGCTTGTGAAGAACTTTTACGAATTTTGTTTGCTTCCGTTATCTGTAAAATAAAGGGACAAAACTTCAAGGTTTTAACACCCTGATGTAAATGACGGCACATGTTTCTATATTTCATTTCGAGTTAAAAATTGTTGTTTATTCGCTTTTCTTCTCTGAAAACAAAACATATTTTAAAAAAATTAAACTGTGAAAAATAAAAATAAATTCCAGTTTATATTTTATAGGCTTATAATTCTTATTTAGTCTAATTAATTTCGTTTATGCCACCATAAAAAAAAAAAGAAATATTGTGAAAATATAAGCTAAAATATGAAGATTTTTTAAATGGATTCCGCCATAGAAATAATTCCTACAATGTAAGCATCAATACTGGGTGCAACAAATTTTTACTTAATATTTAATGACATCAAAAAGAACTAAGTAATCATCTTAATTTTAACTTTAATAAAGTAACAAGGAACCGAGCGATCACACACACATAAACATTAATCACCTCACGTCACAAGGAATTGATCGGAAATTCTTAATTCTTGTCGTCTTGAGAAGCAAAGAGTTGCGTTTGCATAACTTTAATTTAAAAACTAAATGGTCGTCTCTACTTGATCTTTAACGACGTCATAGAGAATTAAAAGAGTAACTTTACTTGATCATTAATAATTCCGCATTGAGGCGCACAGCCACCGTTCCTTTATATTCTGTAACGTAATAAACAGTCTACGGTTATCTTTATATCATCTTTAATAATTTCATGAAGAACTAAACGGTTATCGTTACGTAATTTTTATAACGTCTCAAAGAAGAAAATGGCCGTGTTTACTTTAGCTTTGATAGCGGGATAAACCAGCTATGAACAATCTTTGATCTTTAATAACTTCACAGAGAACAAAAGAATCTTATTTACATTACTTTCTATAACATCATAGGGAACTTAAAACCGGCGTCTAAAAGCCAGACCCCAGGCTATTACTAATTTTTGTTTTCGTTTGCATTTTTATATAAAGTAAGCGTACAGCTGATTCATGGTAGGTACCTCTTATCATATACCTATTATATACTGTATGTTAGCTTTCTCACAATACACCTTTGGTATAATCTAATTAATCGATTTTAAACATTAAATTTCCAAAAAAATATTCACTACTAAACGTTGCTTGGTTTTTTTACACATTATGAAAAAGCAGTTTTAATAACTTTTATTTGATGGAAATATTTCTTTACAGAAAGCTAGTGATTTGACCTACAATGTTAGTCTGTTGACAATAACAGGAAAAGGTACTAATATGGAACTTGTCGTTTAAGTAAACAACCTAGTATTGTAGTGTCCTGTTAAACCAAGAACGTATATCCGTCTATGAGAACCTGCTTTTATTGTAATGTATTTAAAATCCGTCTGCATCAATCTCCGTGATTTTCCTTTCAAATTACAACTTATTGTTCTCTCTTATTTTGAGTAATAGTTAAACATTAAAAAAGACTCAGCGAGCAATGCGAATATAAACAGTAAGAAAATTACAGGTTTGGCCGCGACAATATCTGGATCAATTGCTACAAATGAAATTTATATTGATAATTTTCTAAATCAACTAGCTGGATATGCAAGACATTTACAACTCGATGGTTTTGCTGGTATGACAGGTAATATAGATATGAAGCAAAAATATAACAGAGATATAAGATCACCATCTAGCAACAGAAATTATACGCAGCAAATTAAAAGTATGTAGACAGTTTGAAATTAAAATAAGCAATACACATTTTCACTCTTTGGAATAGTGGTACTAAATATATTTTAAATGTGAGTTGCAAAAATGTATTAGCAATTACAGTAATATCTCTGAATAGCTCATTAGGTCATGGTAGGTTTGGTGATGCTGACTAGATCGGTAGAAGGCAAGATAAAATGGCATACTGTGTGTTTATCAACATCCTTATGTTAAAATGATACCTTATAGTGTAAATTTTATATTTACATCTGTTTCGAATACAGTTCATTCTTCAAAATATACGAACAATTTAGGTGCAGTTTTAGATGAAAATAAAGTAGATAAAATAATTTTAATTCCAGAAAAAATAAGGTGGTGTGAAATCTAACTCAATAAGAATGAATTAATAATAATCGTGGCACAATGCTTGAAAAAATGTCGTGGCAGTTCTATGTTTGAGAGGGTAGCGCCTGGCATACATAGTAGTAGGAACGGTCATGGAAGAAAGGAAAAACGTGGTGTAGAATAGAAACGAACACGTGATGGAATCGCATCTCTCGTGTAAAAATGGCATGTTCCATAATACAATCATGTGCTGATATAGTACACTGTGATTTGTCTGTTATCCAAGTAATCAGAAAGAGAAGGACAATAAAGGTATGGGCAGGTTGGAAGGAATACCACATGACAAGCGTACAGAAATCGAGTTCTTAGCGAGTGAAGGCTGCTCCATGCAGCAGATTGCAGCCCGACTTCGTGTTTCAGAGGGAGGTGTGTGCAAGACTCGGAGGAGGATACACGGAACTGGTACTACTGGCAATAAACGCGGTCAAGGAGGGAAACCCCGACTTTCCAAAAGTGAGGTTAAGTAACTCAAGAGGATGATGTTCTCTATATGTTAGATGATGAACCGGTAGAGATCTTACAAATAACCTAGCCGCAGTTACAGGTGTTGGCATTTCTTGGAGAACAGTAAGATGATACACTTTGGTGCGAAATGGTCTCGATGGATGTGCAGCTGTCCAAAAATTTATGCTGAGAAAGGCAACCAAACGACGAGGTGTAAATGAGCAGCAGAAATAAACGGTGAGATGAACAAACTAGGAAGAAGGTGCTCCTTACAGTCGAGTCAAAGTTTTTAACTGGTTGGCAATGATCAAGGCGGGGCGGAGTAACAGTTAGCGTACAATAGCTACAGTAAAGTTGGCCAGTACAGGTGTGGGACTGCATATCAGCCAAGGATGTGTATCGCAAAGTCTGAGAACCCCCGGGTTAACCAATGCTGTTATACTGAACAGACAATGTTATTTGACACACGGACAGGTTCACGATCGCTGGGTCGGAACCGAGTCTGTTCTAAATTTCGTTGTTTATTCTTAGATTTAAAAAAAGTCGGTCTTTTAATTTCAGAAATGTATCTCGTTTTCAAAGAAACGATGCTAAAAAAACAAAAAAAAAAAACTGCTTACCTGTCGACGTCAGAAAAATCTTTCCAAACGCCCGTTGATCAGTTTGACCGATATTTTTCTTCTAATCCCCGGAAATCGATGCCTAAATTGATCTACAGCTCTCCGTTATTGGGTGGGGAGGCGTTTACAGTCTTTATTATTGAACATCCGGAAATGGATGACCGATACGAGTTCTGTTTTCGGTGAACCAAAAAAAAAAAAAATTTTGGACTTCATTTTTTTATTGTATCATTCAGGAATCAACCAGAATTATGTCAACTTGGGGGCTGTAAACAAGTCTGGTTTAAGAAAAACATTTCAGGTAGAGAAAACTGAACCCCGCTCTTCAAATTTTGCCCAGAGATTCTTCTTCCTTCGGCTCACGTGGTGTCGAAGCGTGAAATCGGTTCACAGACCACTACGTTGTATCGTCTCGGTCACTTTCGATCTTCTGTCTCGTCCTGCACCGCAAGGGATGTCAGATGTTATCGATCCGATCTCAACCCGATCTCGCTTGGTAGAGAGCGATCTGGCATCACCCGCGAAGGCCAGTAGCGAGAATGGGTCTTTACTACAAAGGATAGAGGCTACTTAGACTGCCTAGGCCAAAGGCTCAAGTCCGATTCCCGATCCCTACGCTGCTTTCCCCCTAGTTCTCGAGATTTTTTTGGGAGCTTTTGCTCTGTACTGACTGGTTTCCCCCCATCTATAGCTGCGCAGCTTTTAAATTTCTCTTTGTACGTTTAAAGTCTTGTCGCAAATAAGACTTAAGCTCTTTAAGAAAAACGTGGCGTCAGCTGTATTATGACATTGAATGCGAATCAGAAGTACTTGAATAGTTTCTGTTAATTTTTCTCTTGAATACTTTTAATTGAAATTCTATAATGGTAGTTTTACTGCAGTCGATCCCCTGTCCCGACTTTCGAGATCCCGAAATCTGAGCAAGACGGGGCTAGCAAAGAAGCAGATCGCGGCTATTCGCTTTGCTGATAGGTTTCGCACTATTCGGGAAAGTCACATTACTACAGTTTACGATACGAATCTATTTACTCAGGAATTTAAAATCAATTATCCACGACTTGTGTTTCACGTCTACCTCTCGTCTAGCTTAATTATTTGGAATCTGCTCACGGGAATCGGCATCTCAACAGAGAGAGAGAGAGAGAGAGGAGAGAGGAGAGAGAGAGAGGAGAGACGAGAGAGAGAGAGAGAGAGAGAGAGAGAGAGAGAGAGAGAATGACGTCAGTACAGAGAGATATGACCTCAGTAGAGGAGGGGAGAGAGAGAGATGACGTCAGTACAGAGATATGACGTCAGTAGAGGGAGGGAGAGAGAGAGATGACGTCAGTACAGAGAGATATGACGTCAGTAGAGGGAGAGAGAGAGATGACGTCAGTACAGAGAGATATGACGTCAGTAGAGGGAGAGAGAGAGATCTACTTTGGCATCTTTAGTTCCGCTGCGAGCCAACGGCTTAATCTTCCAGTGGCAGGAATTAATTAGGGCCAGTCGGCTCTGTACTGTATCAGAAATCCGCATCTTTCTCTCCTCAGCTTAAAACAACCACCAGAAATAAATAAAATTATCAATTCATCCTTTTCCTTAAACTTTATTTTCCGGTAACATTTTATCAGTGAAGTTACGTTTAATGAAAACTTTACTTTCGCGTGTTAACTGATGGCTGACGGAACTAAACATCGGCAAAATCCTTGCTGAACACTGTTAGCTGATCAAAACAGCACTCATTAAAAACGCTAGTCAAAGCTACACTTTCGACGAGTCAAATTAACAGTCAATAAAAATCATAGTAATTATAACCCAGTAGCAAAAATATTATTTTTTACAATTTGCAGTGTTGTTTTTTTTTTTTAATTTGTTGGTGTCTTTCCTATGTTTTGGACTGAGAAAGTGCAAATTTCTCTAAACCGATGCACAACAAAAGCGTTTACCGAAACACTGGGCACAGTGTGCAGATATGTTACCTCCCAAAAAAGAGGGACTCACTATTTAGACGTTTATCCACAGAAGATAAATTGCAATTTTGCTGCCTGTGTATTGTCTGACAACAGTTAGTAGTTGACACTGTTTCAGCGAATCACCTATTGAGATGCAGCCGAATTTTGTCCCCCATCGGTAAAGTTTTGCATTGTAGATTTCTATTTTGAAGGCGAATCAGTGCAATCGAACACCCTGTGTCTGCTTAACTTACTCAAAAGAAGGTATTTCAGCCCGGTGTCACCTGAACGTCCCAGTACAAATCACTTACTTTGGGTGGGAGACTCTTTTTGTTTTAACTATTAATTTATGTATAAGACAATTGTCGGGGAAAGCTTAAGAATAGTTTTTCAGGCTAACTGCTGTGTATCCGAGACAAACTCGTTTATACCATGTCAGGTATATTCCTACTCAGACCTCATCCAAGCATGGCGTTTGGCAGCCATCTCTGTGCGTCTGTAAGGTTTACCCAAAACTTTCCTTAAGTCGCATAAAGTCTGACCCTAATAGCAAATGGAAACCACTCGGAACTCGAGACAGAAACGGGTTTGTGGAAACTAATAGTTTTTCAATAATCACGATCTGAGGTAATGACAGCCGGATAGTGTATCTGGCAAAGTCATAAGTTGGGCTTTAAACCTGCGGCGCACTAACTAGGTTAAGCTTCTTTCGTCTCATTGAAAAGATCAGGAGACGGTTACAATCGGACAAAGGAAACAACGCGACCATTACGTCACAGGGTGAGGGCCAGACACATGATGCTTCGCCACGTGAAGGCTGCGGCGGGCAAAACATTAAATGACGGGCTATTATCAAAAGCTGAGAATGTTAGTTCTCTTTTTAAGGGGAGAGTAAAATCAATTTCGTAGGCGGCCCGTTAGCGGGTTACCTTTCCGCTGTCGGTCTGCTTCTATTTGTTCGTTGAGCGCAACATCAAACAAGGAAATAACAGCGATGGATTTTAATTCGCTCAAATAAAGTTTTCGTGAAGTCGGCCGGGTTTTGATATTTGTATCGTTTATAACGCGCCCAGATCTGTATTCTCTACAACAGATCACGAGGTCCCCCACCCCAGGGGGGGGGGGCGGGGTTAGAGAAAATGTTGACCCTAAAGGGAAAAGTGCGGAAACTGTGGCGATGGAGTCGGTCGTGTTTGTTTCCGCACGTGGGGCAGAAATGGTTCGGTTTCGCCTGCCGCGCGCGACCCCTGGCGGCGAAAGCGATCAAAACCCCGACCTCTCTGTTTTCGTTTGGCCAGGCTCCGCCGTCGGCCGCACTTCCCAGCCGACGTGGAAGACTTTTCCCTTTAACCGACTTTTTGAAAACGATCCCTCGTCAGTTTATTTTGTTTTGTTTTCGTTGCACGAGGCCCCCTGTAACTCAAGCGATTTTTTTTACTCGCGGCGGTAATTATTACACCAAAGCTGCAATTACCCGGCCGCGATAAAGGCTGGTGTCCCCAGAACTATTAAACAGGAATATGATCACCCATCTTCTTAATAACGCATTACCTGATAAGAGATTAGATCGCTGGCGCAGTAATCATTTTGTTGTTGTTGTTGTTGTAATGCTACGTCTTAGTGGCAAAACTAACACGATGATGATCCGGTCAACTATTAAGCATGTTAGCTTTATTATGGGTCTGGTGGGGTTACTTTTTGAGTTCATACGAAATCGGATAACATCTTAAAACATTTTAGAAAAGATCTTATTTCTGAAATTTCGTACGAAAACTGTCAACAAGGAACATCCTGTAAAGGCGTTTCTGACAGAATCCCGTCGACGGGTCGCGGAAACTAACACAAAATTCCTTTATAACTATCTTACCGTTTTTTTTTTGTTGTTGTTGAAAATATTTATTAAATTCACTTCACTTCATCTGCCCCGTAATTCATAGGTTGTTGGGACACCTCGAATGGTGTGTCTAGGGCACTTTTCAACCTGGTGGAGATTTATTACATTACAAAGTCTTAAAACTTTCTCTGCGTTTCATAAATAACAGGATGAATTTACGACGAAATAAATCAGCCGAAAATGTAAATAAAAAAAAAAATTTTTTAAAAAGAACTTTTTCCGAAATTTCATTTATTTTTATACAAATAAATGAAAATGAAATGACGGGAAAACGCAAACTCAATATTTGACACGTGCCATTACTTAAAGATTTTCTCCTTTATTTGTGGTTTTATTTTACCAGCTTATTCTGTAACTTATATAAGTGTTTTCTTACAGGTTCAGGCTTTCAAATTAAAAGATAAAAAACTTACGATTTTCAGTTCTCGTTGAAAATCGAAATCATTCTTTAATTCAGAATTAACAACAAAGCAAAGACAAGTTTAGATTTCCCGTTTCTTTTACCTGGAACAGTGAAGAAGCGTTGTTTGTTTGATTCTTACCTTCATCTTATCTGATATAGATGTAATACCACTGATTTTAAATAATTTAGTTTGAATATACAGTTGGTCCCCGGTATTCGCGGGGGTTACGTCCCTTGAGCACCCGCAAAGAATGAAAACCCGCGAATATTGGACGTGGTCCATAAAAATGCCTATAAACGTCAAAATATAACGTAAAATATAATTAAAAAATATAAGTAAATATATAATAATAATTTAATAAAAAATACAACACTCGAGATAGCTACACGCGGTAAACTGGGATGATGCTGGGCTGCATCTGCCTTGAGACAGCGCCTCATGGGCAGCAGCCAATCAGCAGCGAGGAGAAATGAACAACGCTCTCTGATTGGCTACTTTCAAACCTCCAGCCAAATAGCGTTTATTTTATATTGATATTTTACTGAATTTACGTTGGTATTTATATTACAAAATTAGTAAATTATATCGTTATTAATAATTTAGCGTTAAAAAGCGTGAAAAAATATATATTGCCACGAAAAAAGCCATAAAAAATCGCGGAAGATATTTGCGATTCCGCGAATATGCGGGGGTTTCCACGAACAGTCATTAGTTCGGTTCTGAGGGAAATTCCGCGAATAACCGGGGCCGCGATTACGCGGGGGTCGACTGTATCGGAAAAACAAACGGATATATAGCATTAGACAATAAATTTGACCATTTAGTAATTTTCAAAATGCTTGCTCTTATGTTATATACAAAGCCTTCAATCGAAATGCACAACCGTTGTCTAACAATGAAACTTCTTTCCCAAACTAACACCAAATACATCCCATCACCACTCGAGAGGATTTTCAGAATGCTAGAACACTTTCAGTATGTTTTTTACAAATTCTAGTTTACACCATCATCCCCTAATTGTCTGGTGTTTCATGATAGAATCGAATTAACCCTTCCCCCTAATTTACATAATGACGTCACGTTAACGTACTGACGTGACGGCGGCCGCTGTGTCGTTTACCGTGGACTTAATGGGAAAATGACCAGAACAGTGAAATGTGACGATAGGAAATCTATCAGGAGAACACGTGACGTCCGACATCACCCCCGTACATCATATGACGACATGTGGGAGTGACTCGGCTAGATGTGGTCACGGGTCAACAGGGTCGGGCTGTGATATGAGATGCTGCGACGAAAATATGGCAGGAAACGTTTCGCACCAAAGCCTATATTGGAAATAAACTTCTGTGGAAGATCTAGTGGCTCGACTCTGCTTGCATCATTAACAGGATTATTTGTTTTGACATTCTTTTTAGATGTAAACAAAGCAAATATGCTGATAAAACACTCCAGGCGCTGTCTCTTAGAAATTTGGTGACATTCACCCTAAAATTATATTTAAATCTGTAGCTTATTCAGAATGTCCTCTGGAGATATTAAAGGTCGGGGCTAATAGATTTAAGTCTTCGAAATTCTGCAGTGTACCTACACTAGGATAAATACTCTGAAAAAGTCATTAGAGAAAATTAAGCAAAACGACTGATAAATAATCACTTTTTATTTATGCCACGACGTAGTGAGGCGTAGTATTCGCCACTTCCCTTGTTCTACGTGTGTTCTACCAGGTACTAATTTGTAAAACAGACTTAGTCACTCTCGCAGCAGCAGTCACAAAGCCGGCCCGGTGGGGCAGGTGGTAGCGGGTTAGCTCCGTAAGAGGACCGTTGCTCCTGTACCGGGTTCGATCCCAGGCTGGGGTGGGAGGAGAGTTGTCGCTGATGATCGCCATAGCGTGAAACAGCTGTACGGCATCTCCTTGGTGTCCGACGTGAGAGAGACCTCCCAGGTCCTTGGGGCCCACGGTGTCGGGGGACCGGGCCGCTTGTCGGCTCGACGAACGTCTCTCAGTTACGAGTAGGACTCGGCATTTGGACGTCCAACTTCCTTAACAACAACAACAGCAGCAGTCACAGAACTGAAATCACGCGCCATCTGTGAGAGAAATGGGCATTTTGATCACTCTGCCTCGGTTCGGATCACGTCATAACGACGCTTTACTGGTTTAGCAAATGTTAAATCGTTTGTGTACAAAATAAATAAAATGCAAATTATATCATCATCTCAGTCTCTTATTAGACCCATTAAATGTTGGAACGAATGCAATGGTGCGGCATTGGCTTGATTTTAGGAATCTGATGTCTGACAGGCACCAGATTTCTCAACGTTTTTCCTCAACACGCGTTGACTTAAAACAATTTATGACTTCACATATATTGTCAATTTTTGTAAAACTACGAATACGAAAAATCGAGCAATTGAAAAATAAATCCCCTGTAGTATAGTTTTTCTTTCACTAAAGTACGAGGTCACTGTATTTGTAGCATCGAAATCTTCTTGGAAATTTATTGCAACTCTACTTTCTTCTCTTTCTCAAGCCAGTTTACAAGTGTCCAAGATGCTAGTATTTTTATATGTAACAGAAGCGTAGAAATGTGTGGTTATCTCCTTTACTCAGCAACACTTTCAGACGTCAGACGAAATACCGCAGTTTCATTTATTGGCAATTAGAACAAAACCTCTGCTTCTCGCTTTCTGAAATATTTGCGTTTTCCCCGATACCAGACACCAGCGGGAAATCTTTTTGTTTTAAATCCGAGCTTAAAGGAAATTCTCGAAAGAATTATTAAAAGCGTATTTATTAATTTTAAAGTTTTTTTAAAAAAACACACACACAAACTATTAGGTGAGTGTAAATCATCAGCCAAGTATTATTTCGGCAGAGATATCCGGTTAAGCAGACACTTCATACTCAAGCTGAAGGCTTCCAAATGAAAATCTTAAATGTCCACTGAATCCATCGGCAAATTTGTTTAAATAATTTTTCTTGATCGTATAATTTTTGTTGAATAATATTTAAAAAAAAAAAACAAAAAAACTAACAGCGTTTTAAATGTCGCTCACTACATTTGTGAAGGACAGTAGTACCCTTAAAGGACATTTCCTTTGATTTTAGGTTATTGATTACCTTCATTTGATGCAAATTAAAGCACCCCTCACAGCAAACAATTTGAGAGAAAGTAGATTTTTAAAGAAAAGAAAATTAACGATGAAATGATCTTCAGACTGTGTTTTTTAGTTCTTGAAGCCGTGAATTGTAACAACTCGGAGTCACACGGAAATAAGCAACACAATACATATCTGTTCTATTTTACAATCAGTAGGACTTGCGCAAATGAATATGATAAGGAAAATAAATTTTATTTTTGAAAACTTAATATTTTCTCAAATGATGCAAAAACCTGCCTGCCACTGTACAGCATGTGACTTCACCGTGTAGAAATTTAACACTAACAGCTATGTAGCTGTGAGCATCGCTTAGTATTACGGCTGTCATTCCCCTAGTAAATCCACGTACTAGAAATCAAAGGCGTGTACAGTTCAGTTCAAGCCATAGAGTTAGTGCTCTTGCGTCAATCAGGAGTGAATACTTTCGGGAGACCTACTTATTAGCCGCCGAAGGAAACAGCAGCACCAGGAGAAAACTTGCGAAAAGCAATGGCATTATCAGCTGAAACTCTCTCTCTCCCTCCCTCCCTCTCTCATCTCTCGCTCTCTCTTTCATATCTCTTTCCCTCCCTCTCCCTCCTCTCTCCTGACGTCATCTCTCTCTCTCTCTCTCTCTCTCTCTGTAGTGACGTCATCTCTCTCTGCCTCTCTCTCTCTGTACTGACATCATCTCTCTCCCTCCCTCCCTCTCTCCATCTCTCTCTCTCTTCACTCTCTCTCTCTCTCTCTCTCTCTCCCTCCCTCCCTCTCCATCTCTCTCTCTCTTCATATCTCTCTCTCTCTCTCTCTCTCTCTCTCTCTCTCTCTCTCTCTCTTCTCTCTCTCTCTCTCTCTCTCTCTCTCCTGAGGTCATCTCTCTTTCCCTCTCTCCGTCTCCCTCTCTCTCTCCCTCTCTCCATCTCTCTCTTCATCTCTTCTCTCTCTCTCTCTCTCTCTCTCTCTCTCTCTCTCTCTCTCTCTCTCTCTCTCTCTCTCTCTCTCTCTCTCTCTCCTCTCCTCTCTATCTATCTATCTATCTATCTGCTATCTGCGTTGCCTAGTTTTGCTGCAAAAATCCTGTTAATTTGATGCCGTCTTTTCAGTTTCATTACCAGAAACTCAGACATTTTTCGACTACAAATCTCAAAGAATCACTCCATTACCAGATTTCGATATATTTATATATTATTAAAGCAGAGTTACAAAAAAATATGTTTATCTGGCCTAGTCTCCAGAGGAACCATTTCTTTAACACTTTCGTTCACACTGAAGGTGAACTCCTCCGCTTTGTGCTACTTATCAGCGGATTTCTGTCTATTATCCAATAATGGGCCAAGCAGGAGAGTGCTACCTCCCACTGTCTATCAGCCTAACTGATGACCTCTCACTCCGTGTTCAGATTTCTGAGCCATAGCCATCTTTACGCCCTAAATGGCTTTCAGCTTGTCCCAGTAGTCTTTGGCAGCTACTTCTAGGAAAACCACACTGTCCGTCTTTTCACCTTGATGTCTTCGCACAAATCTTTATACTTTATCTGTCACCTCTCGTTTTCCTCTTGTATTCCGTCTTCTCACGGAGCTGTTGACTCAATGAAAAAAAACCCACCTTGTCTTTTTACCAGATGATGATGTCAGGTTTCCTGTATGTTATGGCTACAGTACTGCGCAGAGGTCTTGGTAAATATACATATTTATTCATAAATTCGACTAAAGAAAGAAATAAAAGAAACATACAATTTAATAAATGATTATTGTACAGTGGACAAGATAAAAACGATGAAGTAAAGGCTGTGTGTATTAATATTTAGTTGTCCATTATTTTCTTTCGTGATTGCCTGAATATGTCTTAGGAGACTCTCCTGTAATTTTGAACTGATATCAGCTATGACGTCGTTCCATCATCTAGAAGTACGACCCAGAGTTATCTTAGGATTTTGGCTGTTCCGTGTAGTACCGTACGTGTTCAATAATATTAAGGTGGGGGCTTCACGAATATGTTATGGATTTCATGAACATGCGTGGCGACGCCATTGCGAAATAAAGACACACGTGAACTGGAGCCATCTCCTCGCTTGTTTGTTTCCCGAAAATCCGTCACAAAAGCCACTCTAATAAATTTAGCAATCCATTCTCTCTTTTGTGTTGTATGTTTGGGATCGTTGTGAAATATGAATAAAACTGAATATTGAAGAAATGGCAAGGTGAATAAGAATCTGCTAGTATCTGGCTATATTTATATTTCCTATTCTTACTAAATCTCATAGCCATCGCCGGGATATCCCCTAACCCTTCATACAACCTTTATCATGATTTACTTTAAGCTGCCGACATATTTCCATATGCTCTTCTCTAATTATTCTCCTCGCAGCATCCTGCTTTCTCTTAGACCGAAAAATTGCGGACTTTGATTCATCTGATTAAAGGAATTTGTTAAATTGTTCTTAGTCAAATTTATATTTCAGTTGCTTAGCCTTATTTCCTTTAAGTCTACTTTAAAGATCTTCGTGCTGTAGAATTATGAACCTGAAACTCTGGGGATTCTGACAGATCCCGCTGTAGCCTTTTGCTGCCTTTCAGAGAAATTATCTTCAGGTAGCGTTAATCTTTCCTTCAATTGATTTCTGGGTCATTCCCACCTTTTCCCATCAGAATTTAAACTTGTATCTTTAAAATTTCTTGAGAATTTCCCTAATGACATTCTGTAATTCATTATACTTCTTATTTCCCGCTGGGTTTCACGCTGTTCACGGAGAAATATTATGTTCTCTATTAGCAACCGATATCTTTGTGATTTTCATTCACTTATTATTCTGAAAGGAAACAAAACAAGATTCTGTGGTTTGCAGGGTATCCTAAAACTTCTGAACAGCACTGTATATCGTGTGAGAACACTGATTTCTGTCCCACATCTCTCAGCGCTGTTGCTGATGTTAGAATACCCCCTTTCCTGTGTTCTTTCAATTTTGGGTGGCACTTTCCCCCTTTAAACAATTTTATGCGTGGGGCCAAGATTTTATTTCAGCTTTTCTCCCACCTACTGTACCATCTTTTCCTTCCGAGATAAATCCTACATTGCCGTAATATAGAGGTCAACAAGGGAATTTACAAAAGATTTGTTTAGACCATTTCTCATGCTTCGAGACGAAAAAAATAATAATTAGTTTCGATAACGTAAAAGTCAATAAATAACTGGTTTTCATCAGTTACACAATCGTGACATAATTATCCTTGCTCTTTCATACGCAAAAAGCCAAGAAAAAGCAGTTGGGATAAAGATAACAGAAAGTCGTCCAATGCATACATTTAAGATATTTTCAAAACATTTTTTTTTTATTTTTATTTTATTTCTTTTAAGTTTCCAGGAAACCCTAGATCGATCAGATTTAATTGCAGACTTTCCATAAAATAAAAAAGATCGATCCAAAATACTCTAAAACGTAGCTCTCGGCGTTTCGATAAGGACCAGGTGTGTCTTGGTCAAAAGCCGTCTCTGGTCCTATTATCATAAAACCTGTTTTTTCTTATAGCGCGTTATGCACGGAATCGATCAATGTTTCTTACTTTCTTTTAGTAATATTCTTTCGAATGTCACCACTTTACTCTACCCCATAGATCTGCGCCAGACACCTCCAAGAACGGGCCTGCATTCAAATCACGTGCAGCAGGTAACTATCTGGAGGTCGCCCTTACTAGGGTAACCTGTCACAGCATCATTAATTCCTATTTAAGGCTATAATCGACGTCACAATTGCAGGGTTAAAACATCAGCCTCATCTATACGTTTAATTAGGAAGTAATGATGCTATAACAACTTACATCTGTAAGGAGGACTTGCCCCGATGTCCTCTACATCGCAGACTGACGACGGAATTTCTTAACAAACAAACAAAAAAGTGCTAAAAATGTCACCGGCACGTAATTAAAAATAAAGAGTCTGCCTCTATACAGTATGCTCAAAATTATTGTATCATCCGAAATAATTCTGATTTGTTGTTTATTTAATGTAATTAAAAGCATTTTTTTCTGATTTAACCTTTGTAATTTTTGTTAAAATAATCTCTCTAGTATATAGAAATATTTTAAAATTTACATTTATTGACGTTTACTACTATTTTACGCTGCGGTTGCATCTCCAAGAGAAATTACCATATTAAGAATCTTTATTTCACAATTACGTTACTCTTTTTTTTGCCTTTAATAACATCAGGCCTCGCTGGAACTTTTGGCAGTTTATAATTACGATCCATAGTTTCGGTGATTTTAGAAAACCTAAAAGATTATTTTCATGCCTCCCATCACATGCTGAGAGAATATATTTACTTTTTCCCATAGAAAATGATAATGCGAAAATATTAAGTAAATTTACAAGGAAATTATATTAAATCCATTTTCTATCTAAAATTCATTTAGTCGTTGTGGGAGTACGAATTATAAAAGCAAAAGTATACAACTTGCTAATAAAATACCCGCTATGCTTTCGTTTTAATAGATAGTTTCAAATCACTAAATTATATTAATCAGATGATGATAATTATCTTATCTAACAGCAAGTAGCGTAATGTGAGTAGTCTAACGAACCAATGGAGAGTGTAACTACATTGCTACAGTTTCATGAAGAAAATTAAGCTAGCAGATTTAATATTTTTTTGGAACATTGATTATTTGTTTCACATTATTTTTTTATTATTTATCGAGTTTACAATTTTAATTTTAATGGTATTCTTAAATCAATTTTACTGATAAAAGAATTTAGTATGTTACACTTTAAGAAGCCAAGAACATTCATCTATTATTTTTGGTGCGGTTTATTGTAAATCTATACAATTTACCCTTTCATTGTTGCGTAATAAAATTCAATATGAAAAGTATCTTTGTTTGCCTGGTGCATCCAGGTGAGCTTTTCATAAAACTTTAGCTCTTCAGAAGTGTAATCAATGCATCGTACCTTTCCGTCTTCGATTTTTTTTAAATTAACAAATTATTGACTTTAAATTTTAATCGAGACCTAATTTTGTATTATATATACATACACACATTGTCGCTCAGAATTATAAGCATACTACTATACGAAAACACAGTTACTTCCGTTTCAACACTTTGTTGTATTTTAGTGAAACACTATAAAAATCGGATGAATCATGTAACGATAATCTTTTCTTTTTAATAACTAACTAGGAAAACTAAATCAACAATAATCTCCTTCATTAGCTCGGTCACCAAATATAAAAGTTTTCAACTCCTTAGAATTCTCAAATTTTTCTTTATAGAATCGAATTATCCCCTCCCCTAATTTACATAATGACGTCACGTTAACGTGTTGATGTGCAGAAATTAACCCCTCCCCCAAATTTACATAATGACGTCACGTTAACGTGCTGACGTGACGGCGGCCGCTGTGTAGTTTACCGTGGACTTAATGGGAAAATGACCAGAACAGTGAAATGTGACGATAGGAAATCTATCAGGAGAACACGTGACGTCCGACATGACCCCAGTACATCATATGACGACAGGTGGGAGTGACTCTGCTATAAGTGGCCACGGGTCTACGGGGTCAGGCTGAGAGAGCTGGATTACATGAGGATAGATTTAGTTATTGCTATTTATAGTGTAAGACAAAACGTTTGATTAAGGCTTTAAAAAAAATGTCTTGGAATACATTATTGGCTATCAAATTTTCAGTCAATACTTTGATACCATGAAAGTGACCTGAAGCACTGGGATTCGTTTACTCCCTAACCGATATTCTAGCACTGGCTGTGGAGTATGCAATCGCTTTGTGTTTAACAAGCGCATATAAAGTTTATAACAAAACCATCAATTAAAAAAACTATCTAGATTTCTCTTTGTTTCGTTGTCATGGGTTGTTTGACTGAAATAACAAACATTCCATTCGTTCTTTGAGAAGACTTGGCATAGGACTTTGTCTCAAAGTGGACTGTTGTCTGTCGGCCAGGCTTGGAAAACGACGATATGAAGCCGGCATTCGCAAGAATGGTAAGTTTAATCAAAGCGAAAAATATTGCGGTAACAAAATAAATGTCATAATTTACTTCTCATCATAAACACCATCTGATTTTTTACTAAAACTGTTACTATGCTCTTGACTACTGATAATTGCCTCACCTTCCCATGCTTCTCACAAGTCGCTAAATGTTGCTCTTTATGATGAGCCTTGGCCAATTCAGCATTATTCTCAACAGAAGGATCTCTCCACATTACGCCGTATTTAATCTCAAAGGTGTTCTAACGGATTTTAAATCTGGCCAATAGCAGGCCGAGCAGAGAACTCAGTCACACTACTACCCTAGAGATATTGCACCAGTGAAATCATTCAATAGGGTCTGTCGATATTGTCCATGAATATTAGTCTAGTAGCATGAAGATGCTCATTAAAAATAAGGAATACCCAAATCCTTAGAAATGCTTCAACAATAGTTTTTTTTGCACAGAAGACCATGATTACTTACATTCATAGAAGTCGATCTTTACCAGAAAAATATCGCATAAAGCCCATCTTTATAAATCATGCTAAGTTTTCCTTCCCTAGTAAATGCCAGTCAATAACACTTCTTTACCAGTAAATATAATGAAAATGTAAAAAAAAAAAACGATGTAAGGATATTTTTGTATGAAAGATCTTTTGTAAAACTGTTTACTATCCCATTCGCCATTGCAGGTGTTGTATGAGCCTTCCTCTCTTTGTCAACCCATAACTTGAGTCACGTGACAATTTTATTGCTTTATGCCCTGCATCTGGGTGTACCAACAAAAGCAACCACTGTCAGGTGTTTCAAAATTTGCATAACAGTCGTCAAATTGGATATAAGATCTGTCACAAACATCAACTCCGGAAGCGGCGGTACAATCAGACCAGTCATTTCACGAAAGACCTGACCGAGAAGCGCCACACTAGAACTGACGGCCTCCCTTTAACCTAAGTAAAGCCATGGGTCATGTCTGGGATGCGACGTGCAGATATTCTACAACGTGAACTCTGTATGAAACTTTGTTCGATTTTGAATTGTGTGCAAATGTTTTCTCCTCAATAAATTCATACAATCTATATTATAATATCTCCTTACTGTTTTGATCATTGCATGACACCCATCTTTATTACAGAATACTAGTAAATATCATTTTAAGTTTGTCTTTATTAGATGTCAGTAAATATTACTTAAACTTTATCTTTAATTGCAATTTTGATGGGCTGGTAAAGATTGGATCGAATGTGCGTTAATTTCAAGTTTAATTTGCCCTCTCTAATTATGGGAATCTTCAACGAGAAACTAGAGAACATGTTCACACGACGACTCGTGCTCTTCTATTGCCAGCTTTCTCTCCACAAACACACACATTTTAAACAGTTCTACCTCGTCAAAGGATCCGTTGCTTACAACAAAAAGATACTTCGTTATTTTTAGATTTAGAAAAGTAATAGATGTAAAAATAAAAAAATTAAACGTTTTGGTTTTCGATTTAAAGAGATAACAGACAGGAGAGAGCTTTACATTTCGTTCTTCCCGTTTCTTTACACCGAAGAACAAAATGACTTTAAACATCGTTTAGAAAGAAATCAATTGGTTATCTTGGTGTGTCGCCCGGAAACTATCAGGAGAATTTCTAGAACGGCACCGGACTTGATCTTCCGAGTTCAATCGATGGGAGAAGAACCGGAGACGGAGGAGTGGCGACTTTTGCGGAGATCTCCCGATCAATGGAAACCCGAACATTTTTGCCAAAAGACTCCAGTGATCTTAAATTGCCGGCATTTCGCTTTAATACATTATCTTCTTCGCGAGGGAGAGAAGAAAGAAAAAAATCCCAGACACGTGGGGTGTAATAAAATCTGGGATTATTATCTTGTGCATGAGAAGTTACATAAAATGTCAGCGTGTTCCGGATGTGGATAACGTGGCGCACTAAATACCAGGGCTTCTGTTTTACATCATTAATATTTATAAGGCTTTTTAAAATAAAATAAAAAAAATTGTCGGGGGAAAATATGACAGAGTCGGTATAAAGCCTGCACGTAAGAGGAAACTGATGACTTGGTTTCCTTAAACAACCGACTTGTTTTATGGAAGTGAGTACTATCAAAGCTGAAAGAACAGGAAAGGAAGCCAACTGGCAGTAACTTTACCCCGAGTTTCAATTAACCAGGGCAGCCTTCAAGGTTTGGGGGGGGGGGGAATGTCTCGATTCGTCGACGTCCTGGAGTTTTGATTTTCTGTTGCTGACAAGACAGGTAGAGAGGCGAGGTGAGGAGATCGCAACAAATCTCTCTCTGACCTGACCTCTCTCTCCCCCTCTCCCTCTCCCTCTCTCTGTACTAATCTCTACCTCCTCTCTCTCTCTGTACTGACCTCTCTCTCCCCCCTCTCCCTCTCCCTCTCTCTGTACTAATCTCTACCTCCTCTCTCTCTCTGTACTGACCTCTCTCTCTCCCTCCTCTCTCTCTGTACTGACCTCTCTCTCTCTTTGTACTGACCCCTCTCTCTCCCTCTCCCTCTCTCTGTACTAATCTCTACCTCCTCTCTCTCTCTGTACTACTGACCTCTCTCTCTCCCTCCTCTCTCTCTGTACTGACCTCTCTCTCTCTTTGTACTGACCTCTCTCTCTCCCTCCTCTCTCTCTGTACTGACCTCTCTCTCTCCCTCCTCTCTCTCTGTACTGACCTCTCTCTCTCCCTCCTCTCTCTCTTTGTTACTGATCTCTCTCTCCCCCTCTCCATCCTCTCTGTGTACTGATCTCTGTATCTCTCTCCCTCTCGCTTCTATTTCTCTGTACTGCAGTCGCTGTTTCTCTCCTCTCTATCTCCCTCCTCTCTCTGTATTGCATCTGTCTCTCCCCCTCTCCCTCCTCTCTCTGTACTGGCCCTTCTCTCTACTCCTCTTCCTCCCCTCTCTCTGTACGGACATCTCTTTCTTCCCCTCTCCATACCCTCTCTATGTACTGACCTCTCTGTGCCCCTGTCTCACTCTCTCTCCCTCGTCTCTAACAGTACTGACCTGTCTCATTGTCTCCCCCCTCTCTCTATACTGACCTTTCACTCTCTCACTCTCTCCCTCTACCTCCTCTTTCTCTGTACTGACCTCTCTCTTTCTCTTGCTTTCTCTACCCCTCTCCCTACTCTCTCTCTCTCTGTACTAAAACTCTCTCTATCCCCTCCCTCGTCTCTCTCTCTATTCACCTCTCTCTCCTCTCCCTCTCTCTGTACTGACCTCTCACTCTCTCACTCTCCCTCCTCTTTCTCTGTACTGACCTCTCTCTTTCTCTCCTCTCTCTGTATTAACATCTCTCTCCCCCTCTCCGTCCTCTCTCTATGTGCTTATTTCTCTCTCTCTCCCTCCTCTCTCTGTACTGACCTCTCACTCTCCCTCTACCACCTATTTCTCTGTACTGACGTCTCTCTTTCTCTCCCTCTCCTTCTCCCTCGTCTATCTGTATTGACATCAGTCTCTCCCCCTCTCCAACCTCTGTCTCTGTACTGACCTCTCTCTCTCCCTCTCCCTACTCTTTCTCTGTACTGACCTCTATTTCTCTCTTGCTCCCTATCCTTTCTCTCTCTGTATTTAAATCTGTCTCTCCCTCCCTCCTCTCTCTCTGTACTGACATCTCTATCTCCTCCTCTCCCTACCCTCTCTTTATATGACCTCTCTCTGTACTGACCTCTCACTCTCTCACTCTCTTCCTCCCTCTCTCTGTACTGACATCTCTCGCTCCCCTCTCTCTGTACTGGACCCTCTCTCTCCCCCCTCTCCCTCCTCTCTCTCTCTCTCTCTCTCTCTCTCTCTCCACTGTCATTTAAATTCGAAGAACAGAATTATTTCAAACGTCCTCTGTGCGTTTAATTTTTCTCCTTTTCGGTGGCTTTTCATATCTATAGTAACGGCTAGACACTTAGAAGATTCGATAAGAATCCACCTTGGACAAATCACTGGTGTCAACCATACCGCAAAGCGAACCTAATTAACCCTTTCGGTTCACTGCCTTTATCTTTAGAATGGAATTTTTTTTAAAAATTAGTAATTACTGACACAAGTACATATTATAATTAGATGAGGGCAAGTTTGAAATATCTGCTTCTAAGACACGGCAATGTGTTTGGAAAAAGAAAAGAATATAAAGAGAGTTGCGTACATCTAGGCATGGGGGCTTGAGATGTGAAAGCATGGCGTTGTTTTGCTGGTTACTTGGCTGATGAATCGATAGGAATTTATGGGATTTTCACAAAAGAGCGATGTCACAATATTCTGCAATGACATGCGATTCCACCAGGACATCGTTTGATAAGTGATTGGTTTACGCTGCAAGGAGATGATGATAAACTCGCCGCAAGCTCGATACACAGTGTTTTGCTAGAAACAAATCAGAAAGTCTTTGTGAAACCGTGGTTAACTCTTTAAATCTTTAAGTCTGGAACCCCAACGAACTACTGTGAGTCGACTAAGTCAATGAGTGAAGGTAAAAGGTCCGATGCATGGCAACTAGTTATGGAATTACATGCAAGTGGAATTGGTGTTAGTTAATACAATGAAATATTTTGGAAAACTAACGAACAGGATGCCAAAATATGTGCAACAATTATTCACATGAAAGATAGTTCTTTTGATGAAAGATAATTTTAAATGACAACAATGTTACAAGTAATTGTTTGTATTTTCTAATACATGGTTCATTTGATTTTTCGTGTGTTTTGTGCTGCGAATATTATTAATTTCACAGCAAATGTTGAAAAAGACATGAGTTTTTTTTGTGGCCAGTTTATAATTTTTAACGCCAGTGTCACACCACACACAACACACACCCACACACAATTATTTCGCTACTAGAGAAGACACAATCGAAACATTATTGATGCATCCAACACCAAAAAACTCACAAAGGATGTATATAGTGCCAGGAAAATAAACAAATATTATATTAAATCCACCCTTCTAAAATGTTGATATTTGTCGCGGGGCCAGTTTAGTAAAAAAATCAAATGGTATTTATGACGAGAAGGGTTATGGGCCTATTGCCCCCCAAAATTTTGAATTAAAACAACAACTTGTTATTTATTTCTTCCTTTATTATCCATAAACTATGCATGGGAATTATATGTCAGGTAAGGCAAAGAAAAAGTTAATATACCTACACAAAAAAAAATAAAAAAAACATACAAAACTGTCAACTTAACTTTAGAATGAGGTATGTGGGCAATACCACACAGATAATCCATTATATCTTGTTCTCATACATTCCAACAATTATTCTGATGGATTGCCTATAATCTCGTGTTGCTTTCGTTGTGGTGCAGGTAGGTGACCAGCATCATCTGGTTCATTGAACATCGGTTAGGGCCGGTTCTCCTCCTTGCAATCCAATAATCTCCACATGTTTGGATGGTGAGCAGCGAGATCTCTGATGCCGACTTCAACATGGTTGTTCACGTGTGGCAAATCTCATTCAGTTCTGTCATGCTTGTTCCAAAGAGAGATTTAAAACCTTGGTTGTCTCATGGCGACGAAGACCACGATCACATTCACGGCCTATGAATTTTCCTCAACGTAGTCACAAATTACCATGGCCTCTTCTGGTAGCTCTTCCTGCAACATCTCAAAAGCATCAATGACCTCTTCCTCTGGAACGAAAGGCGAGGCCTTGCGGTAGTATGAACTGATAACGAAAAGTCATTATCTTCTGTGTACAATCATTGTAGACCAGCTTCCTAGACTTTACGGTACCACACACAGGGAGAGGTGTGATAGAAACATCCTTTCTTGGTTACATCTGAGAAGATGGCGTATTTATCATTGACAGCAGCAGGTTCAAAGTCAGCAATTATTGAACTGGGATTGAGTTGCAGTTTGGTGTTGAGCAGTTGTTGCAGAACACTTCTGTATGTGGCTTTTTGCTTGTTGGAGGTGTAAGGCATAAACACACGGGATTATGTAGTGTTCATTCAAGGCATGATGGCATATAACTGACAAAAAAGTTCCGGGACAACCTTAAAAGTACCATCAGCAAACCAATCATCAGAGTTTTGGAGCAGAGTCAAGGAGACATCAGATGTAATAAGAGAACACGATGGTTTATGTTGTTGCTGTCATATTGAAGGAAGCGATCAGGAAAATTTATATTTCTTAGTCGTTGTTATCATTATTATTGTATTTCCAGCAACATATGATACATAAGAGACACTAACTAGTCCAATAGGACAGCAGGAAAGAAAGCAACAGTGAAATTAATCACAAAGACAACTTCTGCAGCTATTATCTAAGTCAGTTCTGATCTGGGTAACTTACATATACAGGCAACAACTAATGTATTTACTTAACTGCTGTCAAAAGTTTTGGTTCGCATAATCAATGCTATGATATCATTAGAATGGTAAAAAAATAATTGTTACCTTGTACTGTTCAGGTATGATTAGTTCAGCAAGGTTGGTTGGAATAGGATGAGAGTAGCCAGGCAATGTTGCTCAGTGGTGAGTGTGTTTGCTTCAGGACCTAAGGGTCCCGGGTTCAATTCCCGCTGCTGGCACATTGTTGTGACCCTTGAGCAAGGTACTATACTGGCATTGCTCCTGTTGCTGCTGGGGAGTGGCCTGTGTAGTCACTCAGACAGAGGAACCAAGGGCGGGAGAGACGCTCTATAGCCATGACAGAGGCGACGTAGTCTCCATGACGAGGAAAAGTCAGAAGAATAAACTACTGCTGAAGACGGATGCACTGGGCCGGAGAGCGCATAACGACGGTGCAATATATCCCACTCTTATGAAATGAGTGATCGAAGAAGAAGGATGAGAGTTCCCAGAAGCTTGTCTTTGCTTACGAATGGCATGGCAGCTTGAACAGATAGCTGGAAGTTGTACAGAGGCAGCTTCAGATATAGATATGGATTGTGAAATGATGTGCTGTGCTGTTTCTTCTCCATCACGAACACGCAGCATTTCTGATGTTGGTGCGTCTGGAGCGTATGTCCATGAAGTCTGCCAACAACTTGACCATAGTGAACCTTCACCTTAGCCTTGCACATTTCTCACCTTCACTGTTCACATTCATATGATATCACACCATTTATAAGGATCTTCTGCACAATATAAATATATCTATCAACAACTAGCTTATTTGCTCCATGAACAGATCCAACATACTTCATGATGTCAACAGTTAAGTTTATGAAAAAAAGGGGCAAAATACCAGGGGGGGGGACAACAGGCCTGATCCCACGGGAAGTAAATTATTTATGACATTTATTTTGTTACCGCAATATTTTTCGCTTTGATTAAACTTACCATTCTTGCGAATGCCGGCTTCATATCGTCGTTTTCCAAGCCTGGCCGACAGACAACAGTCCACTTTGAGACAAAGTCCTATGCCCAGTCTTCTCAAAGAACGAATGGAATGTTTGTTATTTCAGTCAAACAACCCATGACAACGAAAACAAAGAGAAATCTAGATAGTTTTTTAATTGATGGTTTTGTTATAAACTTTATATGCGCTTGTTAACGCAAAGCGATTGCATACTCCAGCCAGCCAGTGCTAGAATATCGGTTAGGGAGTAAACGAATCCCAGTGCTTCAGGTCACTTTCCTGGTATCGAAGTATTGACTGAAAATTTGATAGCCAATAATGTATTCCAAGACATTTTTTTAAAGCCTTAATCAAAAGTTTTGTCTCACACTATAAATAGCAATAACTAAATCTATCCTCATGTAATCCAGCTCTCTCTCAGCCTGACCCCGTTGACCCGTGACCACATCTAACGGAGTCACTCCCACCTGTCCTCATGATGTACGGGGTCATGTCGGACGTCACGTGTTCTCCTGATAGATTTCCTATCGTCACATTTCACTGTTCTGGTCATTTTCCCATTAAGTCCACGGTAAACAACACAGCGGCCGCCGTCACGTCAGCACGTTAACGTGACGTCATTATGTAAATTAAGGGGGAGGGGTTAATTCGACTCTATAAAGAAAAGAATATCTTTTTATATAGATTTTAGACGCCATCATGGCTGTATATGCTGTTGCATCCATTTACGAGCTTATTTTATTTCTCCTAATTTAGTTTAAATATTTTGTTGGAAATTCTTTTTTGTATGAGTTTAAGAATAAAAAGTTAAAAACAAATAAGTGCTTCCGACATATCCGACTATAGTTCATCTTTAAATGGATGATAATTATGTTATCTTTTAATGAAAATATCGATAAAAACAATATTTTACAATCGGTCTTTCATAAATATTGCAGGAATACAGGCGCAGACCCCTTGTTTTTGACTAGACAGGGTACCTGAAATAAAAATTGATTGCCCAGATTTCCTTTGCCGCATTCTCGTGGTCGCTCCTTTGTAATACTATTAATGTAGACATTTTTTGCAGCGCCAGTCGCCGATATCGAAGACTTAGCAGATTTCGCTATGGTATTAATTTATTCTGTTTCTTATTTACTTTCTGACTGTCGAACCAGCGAGAGTGACTTGCCTAGATGGGCTGGTCTTAGTATGCGATTGGTTCAGCATGACTAGTGCAACGATGGCCATCAACGCGAAAAAGATTAAATGTTACAGCAAAGTGTTATTGATTAACTATCTGCTGTCTGCGAGATTCGCCAGTCATCAAAGGAAACCATCAAAGGGAAAAGAAAATCCTAATTCCGTTTTGGTACGGGAACCGCCGACCGACAAGTCCGACTGCAGCCCTTCACGTAGGCTTTTCTCGAAGGAACTGCAGCAGAACGCATTGGCGCTCACGTGTGGACTCAGTTTATTTTAAAAAAAATTTTTTTTTTTAAATTTAGCTTTAATTTTAAAAATATGTTCCCAAATAATTCAATTGGCCAGAAAGAAGAAAAAAAGGTATGACGACAAAAATATCAGGAGGATGGCATTCTGGTGGCAGAGTTGTCGCCCCCTTTCTTCAGTGCTTCCATACAAAATGGTAGGTAAAAACGGTGGAAATATTATACGGTGAGCTAAGAAGTGCACCACTCGACTGCAACAACAGTGGCAGTAATTGCTAGAATAAAACTGGATTATGGCACACTTCCGAATCAAAGAAGAAATGTATCTTTCTATCCGAGGCTGGGTGGTAGAAATTCTTCACGGCGATATTTTTTTCTGAAATTTAAAGAAAAAAGTAGTTGAGAATATCCAGAAGCTGCACCTTTTCAAGTGTTCAGGAAACCACGGCTTTGCCAACTTTTTCAAAGTGTATTTAGTGGAATTTTATAATCGTAAGTATTTCAAATGTACAATAGCAAGTTTTCATATAGCTCAGTAAAATAAACTTAGATTTCCTGACCGTGATTTTGTAAGCGGATTTAACGTATGCACCAGGTTTCCGTCTGAATTTTAACCCTTTGTGGATATCACTTTCGTTTTCCTGTTGTATCAACCACGCGTTGTTTCCAATCGACGTCGTTTTAATATTTCCTTTCTAAATAGATTTTCAGGGCGACAAAGTCAACCCAACAACGGACCACTTTCTAATATTGTTATCAGTGTCCGCAGATGATATGAATTTAAAGATTTTTCTCATATTTTGTTTGGCTAGCCGTGTGAAATGCACTTTAAACCTATCGGGTAGCTTTTTTCTGTTTTCTCTGCTATTAATAAAAGATTATTGTTTTTGTCGGATAGTTTAGGCAGTTATCCACTTTTAAAAATATTTTCATCAAACGTCTTCAAAACCGCAATAATTGTACATCAACATTACATTTCGTACGAGTGGGAATTAAACTGGATTACATCGAGTGCTGCTGGCGGCTGGTGTATTACCAGGGTTAATGGCCCGAGTTCGATCTGCGGGTCAGCCTCAGCTCGGCTTACTATATCTTCCTGGGAATATTTATGTGGTATTTTCTGGTAAAATCTTAACTCTAAATGAATACTTCCTAGGTATCTTTATCTCTAAAAATTGGGTTTTGTGGCAAAATTTCGGATTCTTAAAGCTTTTTCCCTAAGAAATTCCGTCATAATGTAAGAAAAGTGAGCGTGTGCAAAATATTTACCACAGATGATGTTGATTGATGTATTTTTAAATCAAAAGAACAAGAAACTGCTTTTCTCTCGGTGTAATTAATGCCCATCCTAATGTTTATTTTTACGTGTTTATGTGTCTACTTATGTTTGTTCTGCCAACGATCTTAAACTTTTCGCGCCACTGTACATATGTACTTCCTTCCTGTTTGAAGAGATGGTGGATGATGATGTATCTTTGTACTCTTGTAGGCTTTGCTACCCGAGAAAAACCTGATAGCGTTGCTAATCTCGGCAAGAAAATCTCTAATTTGACTTTGAGAAAGATGATTTATCCTACGTTGGAAACATTGCTCAGGCTTTTGAAATGGTTAGCCCGTCGGTTTAAGATACAGGTTTTATCGCCCAGCGAAGTAGAACCATCTGCGTTTGTTAAGGGTGTAGTGCCAAATCATTGGCGACCATAAACCCTTCGTGATCCCCTATGAAACCTTTTTTGTATCATTCTCGTCGGCATATAATTAGATTTCTTCTGCCTTACCATTTATCTGGAAAGATCCTAACTTTATTTGGACTTCCTTGCACTTGTAATACATTGCTTTCTTTGATACTGATGGTGGATCATTTCATCATGTCTGGTGAAGAATGTGCTGCTTTTTGTAGAGCATTTGTTTGATCTCCACATCGTTCTGATTAATGTCCGGGGGTGTCTCTGGTTGTAGAGTACACATAAGCTGTGTTGTTAATGTCAATGCGTTTTTCCATTGCTAGTAAACCCGATCTTTTATCTCTTCTGTTTTCAATTTGTCAACATTTACCTTGAAGAGATTTTCCAGGGTGTGGTCTTCGAAGTGGAATTATATATAGCTTCGTTCAAAGTCTGTTGTCAGTCAAACACAGCTCCCTTCATGCCCATTGCAATGTTAAGACCTTTGAATGTTTCAATGTTTGATACAAGAAAGATCCATGTTGTTTTGTTTATTTGAAAGTTGAATGAGTGGGCCGGTGATAATCAGGTGATGATATGCACACATTTTAAGAAGCAATGTTCTATTACTATTTAAATTCTCTATGCCATAACTATCACTGAGAGCCCCCCAGAACTGGAAGTCAGATCCTCCTATTCGAGCATTTCAGCCATCCGTAATGATAAGCTTCTCTTTTCTATGAATTTGTGAAGTAACATTTTCTAGATCTTCATATAACTCGCCCTTGATCACATAAGGGTTTGTCGTGGTAGGTATATAAGCACTGACAAATGTGGCGTATTTCCTATGAGACGGTAACAGTCTTATAGTAACCAGGCGATCAATTACTCATTTTGGTAGGTTGCCGAACGTGGATATTTTGTTATATTTGATTTCACGGCGAAATTAAATCCATCTTTCCTGCGCATCTTAGGTCGCTCAATCCTGGAAAAGGTATAACACGCACCGATCCCTTTTAGCTCACCAACTTTAGGCTGATGGATTCCACTGAGAGCAACAATCTCGATGTTGTAAACTTATACCTCTTCCTTTGCTAATATTATAAATTTAATCCCCTATATTTTCTAATATTATATATGTATACTTCTTTTATTGCTAATAAAATTAATTTAAACTTCCCTCTTTCCAAATATTATACATTTAAACCTCTTCCCCTTTCTCGTGTTATAAATGTTAACCAACTATTCTATCCATATTTTAGAAATTTAAGTTCTTCCGTTGCTAATATAATTCTTCCAGTGGCTGCTTTGTCTGACTCTTTGAACTCATGTTTCAGGTTGAAACATCCCAAGTTACTTAGCGTGCTATTTAATCTGTGGGGTTTGTGAAGTGGATCTCATTTTTCATGTAGTCCTTTTGTGTCACAGGCTAAAAATGATAAAAAGGATTTACATTATATCCCAAAATCGATATACAACTTCCCCGCTACAGTTTTTGGTGACCTTTAACATTAAACACGCATTGCATATGAAAACTACATCTTGTGACGGAATCTGGTCTTGATTTGATCATTTCCCACAAATACATCAATAGTTATAGAAAATAAATAATAACTAGTTACAACCAGTGTCTGGATTCCAACTATTACATAAAAATGGTTATTGTTTGCTAGAATCGAGTTTCTTTCATGCAAGATTTTCAACAAATTTTTTTTCAAATACGTATTATACTAATGTCGTTATGTCTAATGTTAGTGTCTTAGTCAATGTCTGTCAAGGACAGTAAATTTGGATAGAATGTATTATGTTTTCGTCCAACTTGTAGAATTTTAAATGTTCTGTCTTTGTCAGACCTTTGAGAAGTAGGGTTTAACTATTTGAGGAGTTAAAGGGCAAAATTTAATCCATTTGTCGACTTTAAGTCATATTTACAAAATTAATTTAAATATTTATTACATTTAATGCCATTTTCCAGGTGTGTTAACTTAATGTAAAGGTACATATTTGCTCAGCTAATAAGCCGGTGAGCTTAAAATCCTTAGAAAATACCAAAAAAAAAATCCATTAAGCTAGCTTTCTAATTTACTTCTTTAAATAAAGATGAAAAGCTTATAATTTAATCTAAATTATAATCAGATATTCAATGCTTCAGTTGCTGAGTGAAGCAGGGATAGAAAAGATTTTCGTGCCATTTTGCTTCACAAGTTCAAACCAGGCCACAAAGTGAGTGAGGAAACTTGTAACATTAAGCAAGCATAGGGGGAAACGACACAGCAAATGAGCAGACAGTACAACGATGGTTTGTAAAGTTTCGATCAGGAGATGTGAGCCTCGAAGATGAGGAACATAGCAGACGTCCTTCCAGCTGTGATGACGACCGTCTGAAAGCCTCGATTGAAGCCGATCCAAGAAAAACAGTGAGAGAAATTGCTGGAGAGCTTGACGTAAGCACAGCAACTGTTACCCGGCATCTTGACGCAATCAGCGAGGTGAAGAGGCTTGACAAGTGGGTGCCTCACGTGTTGAATAAACAACAAAATCATCGATTGGAGATTATCTCTTCTCTTATCATAAGAAACAAAACCGACCCATTTTTTGACCGAATCATTACATGTGATGAAAAATGGATCCTTTACGACAATTGCAAACGATCAGCGCAGTGGCTCGACAGAGACAAGGCGCCTAACCACATTCAAAAATCCAGCCTCCACCCAAAAAAGGTCATGGTCATGGTTTGGTGAACTGCAACTGGTGTCATCCACTATAACTTCTTGCAACCTGGCGAAATCATCACAGCTGAAAGGTACTGTTGTGAATTAAACGTTGTTCATCAGAAACTCTCCCAACGACAGCCAGTATTTGGTGAATCTAAGAGGCCCAATCCTGCTCCACGACAATGCTGGTCCTCTTGTTGCAAAAGTGACTCTTCAGAGACTGAACACGTTGGGAGTACAAAGTTCTCCCTCACCCAGCCTATTCACCAGACCTTTCTCCCACACACTACCACCTTTTCAAACACCTCGACAGCTTCCTCCGTATGAAATCCTCCTCCAAGCAGCAATTGAAACTGCCTTCCAACAGTTTACCAACTCCAGAAATCCAGATTTTTTTCAAAATGGTGTAAATGCGCTTGTAACTTGTTGGCAGAAGTGTATTGATTGTGATGGAACTGACCTTGACTAATAAACTTCACGTTCAGCAACGATACGGTTGGTCGAGTCATGGACAATAAAAACGCGATATGATTCGCCTCCATCACCTTATGAACCTCTGTGTTTTATGATTTTGTTAAGACTCTTCGAAACACTTGCAATTCTTTATTTTAAAACTCGGGATTACGTCATACTGATCTACTTTCTTATTTCTACTGCAAAATTGTGGATTTTTCTTCCTCTCTGTTTATTTCTTTAAATACTCTCCACATTGAAAAACTTAAACCATTCACAACTAATTTCCGGATTTGCGAACAGTCGGTCAACAAGAAACCAGGCGAAATTAATTTAGCTGATAAGAAAGAAAGAAGAAAACAACAACAGAGAAAGCTTTTATAAGAGGATTGAATTGTCGTTGTAAAAAATGGTTTGTACCATGTTCTAATATAATCAGAATAAAACTATTCGTCTACTGACATCTCCATGATGCTATAAAAATACAGTTGTAATACAATTTGTAAAATCTTCATAATTTCGAAATGGCTACAAAATTTCTCATGCATTGTTCGTTTTCATTTTATTTTTTGGCAGAACAAATTAAGAAAATAGCTTCTGAAGTGGAAATCCACAATTAAATTTTAATAAATGCTAACGTTTGTACCAGTCCGAGTTGTCCTCGTACTAATAATTCTACCGAACGCACAGCGGGTAGTTAGGGTTGGGAGAAGCTGGCTGGAGTTCGAGGTCGACTTTTTGTCTCGACATTACATTTTAAACAGATCTATATAAAGAGCACCATCAGTAACTAACCCTGGAAAGTTCTTTAAGAAAAATGCTTTATATTACATTAGAAAATGATCTCGTTGTGGCCGAGAGTTATAGAAAGTTTTCGGCTTTAAATAATAAGCACCGATGCTGAGAATGAAAAAAACAAAAGAAGAAGAGAGAGATATGACGTCAGTACAGAGAAAGAGAGATATATGACGTCAATACAGAGAGAGGAGATATGACGTCAGTACAGAGAAAGAGAGATATGACGTCAGTACAGAGAGAGGAGATATGACGCCAGTACAGAGAGGAGATATGACGTCAGTACAGAGAGGAGATATGACGTCAGTACAGAGAAAGAGAGAAATATGACGTCAGTACAGTGAGAGGAGATATGACGTCAGTACAGAGAGAGGAGATATGACGTCAGTACAGAGAAATTGAGAGGGAGAGAGAGAGAGAAATCGATGGCAATAGTAATGTTCAACCGATATCTCCAACAAACAGAGACTTGGTTGCATGATTGTGTAAAATAAAGCGTCGTCATAGAAAATACATTTTGGAAATCCAATGGGATCTTTTCAGAAGGAAATCCGATCCTACTTATTGTACTGTCGAAGACGCAGTTCCATGTTTCTCTCTTTTTGTTATTTCTGGTCAAATATCACTTGCTAAATAAATGCAGTGTTTAGAAATGTGGAAGCAGCGACTTCTTGACAGAAATAAGGAGAATCGATAGCATTTTCTTTGGAAGAATGAATACTACTCTTGAATAATCTGGAGATGGATGAAAATAAAATAAAAATAGCCAGTTTTCTAAGGGAATTGAAATAATTTTGATTAGTTTTACGCTGCAACAATCTAATTGGATACAAGTGATGCACGATGGATGTTTTATAATGAAGTGTCTTCAATATGCTTCACTAACAGAAAATCACTACTGATTGCTATTATTTGCGTTAATAGTTGTGCAATACATTGGCAAGGAAAGATGATTCGAAGGCATATCGTCAATATTTTTCATTTTTTAAAGCCAAACTTACCAGATAATGGGAAATCTTATTGGTCTGTAGAGTGTGCTGCTACGTATCATCCAATTTAAAGATTTCAAACCCAAAGCTGCGAAAATATTTTAAAATTAAATAAAACTATAAATTGCCTCACACGAATGACCTTAGATGTCAGTTACTCAAGGTGATTTCTGCACACAGATATCTTAGCAACTTCATCTATGTTACTAATCGTTTTATTGTCGTTGCCGTGTTCTTAAGAATGTTATATCTGTGCTCGTGGGATGGGCGTGTCGATACGCTGGCTACTGAGCGAGAAATCATTATGCGAATTGCTTGTTTTCTGTCCAGAAATGGCGGAGAAGATAATGGTGGCTGGAGAAAATTACTCACTACTATTTCCATTGTCTACCGACTTCTCCTAAGGTTGTGATGGTAGAAAGAGATTATTTGTAGCATTTTTGAAGCTCGCGAAAAAAGAAGTAACAAAGTAACATCATGTTAATGGTGTCTTTTCTATAGAAACAAAGGATGATAAACTCTCTATTCTCAATGTTTTATGACGAGGGGAGATCGGAAATCAAGTACAAATTAATATGAAAAGAAACCTGCATCCACTGAAATTATAGGATTAAAAGCAATGATTTCACATAAATGCGACGATGATATTTAATTGCCATAAAAAACGAGATATTTTCTCCTTTAGAACTTAAAAAATATATATATTCAGGCTTTAAAAAAATGTTTTTATGAATTTAGATTTGGATTTTTTCTCGACGTTTATTTGATGGCATTGAAGATCTGTTCGTCGGACCGTTATTAGCAAGCGTACTCATCAGTGGCGGTCAGGGTCCGACTTAAGAAAGGGAGCGAAGATTTTTCTAGAGTGTTTTAAGATGTCCACCTTTCAGAGTATGTCGCACGGTTAGATTTACTCTGTTTAGATTCTAGATCTTATAGTCATCAGACAGGTGTCCCGGGAGCGTTTTTAGTAACAAAGTTTCAACAATTACCAATAATGGAGTTTAATCATAAACCAGCTAAACGTGTTAGCAGGGTTTAGTATAAATAAAACAACAACATATTAACAGAATTGTAGGTGAATGGCGCACTTTTAACTGTTAGTGTAAATATAACTTTAAAAAACAAAAAAAAAACAAACAGAAACTGACAAAAGTCTATTTTATGGATTCTTTCTTCTGTGTAGCAATTAAGCTGAACATCCAGATCTAACTGCGGTAACACTGTGCTTTATACCGACTTCCCGGAACACGTGCCGGGACTGGATTACTCTTGTGACATCGGATAACAAATTCTTTTCACTCTGAAAATGAATAAATAAAAGATTTTTTCTAAGAAAACTACGTTTTATTTATCAGTTCGTTGGAAGGCATTGCTATCTGTATTCTAATGACACCTTTGTCTTTCATATAACCCTTTTGTAGCTGAAGCCAGACATCGCTCTAGCCCCACGTATTTTCCATTAAGAGCGAGTTAGATGGCTAAATATACTGGTGGCGAAAACCGACTTAGCACCCGAAGGGTTAAGTAAAAACCATCCAACTAAAAAGTGTCATTGAAACGAATTACTGATCTAAAAACAGTTTAACACTAAAAAAACCATCATTTTACAATTTATCTGGGAATTATGTGGAAAATGAGTTAAGTAACCTTTAGTGATTAATTAGGCTCTTATTTCATTCCATCTTTCTATAGCTGTATAAATCCACGTAAACTTAATTTTCATTTGTACAATTCTGTTTCATATAGTCCAGTGTGACCAGGTGATGCGTAACTATAGGAATTAGTATGAAATGGTAGGTACGAAGTTTAAATATGCTGACCTAAAGAGGAAGTATTATAAATAAATATCCGTTCTACAGAAATCAAGACTTTAGAGGTCAGTGCTTCTTTTTTTTTTTAAACAGCAGTCGGTTAGATATTATAGACTTTTAACCAATACAATAGACGATCTTACGGTTGATGTCATGTCCCGAGAGAACTTTAATTACCTTCGATTGTCGGTACCTGGCACGCGAAAAGTGGCTGTTTCTATCTTCTAAGAGCCTCTGAGCTTTTCCATCGAATAGATAGATAGATGACTGATTTTATTTCCGTCTGGCGCCAGAGCATCGCCGTGTTTGTGTTTTTTAAAATTATTAGAGAGGTTATTCAGTCTTGAGCGGGGTTCCCAGCCAGCGGCGCTATAGCGTGGATTGTTTGTTTCGTTCTACATCTGAAAACAACAACACAGGAAGAAATATACACCGTGTCGGTTCACGACCTTCTATCGCCGCTTCCCACTGTTGGGTGATGCGACGAACTCGTGCTTTGTAGTAGACGATCTGTTCTGTCGCAGCCACTCATCAGTCTGGCGGCAACAAATAATTTAACGCCACAAAGACTTTATCTAATAAGATTTGTACTTCTTTCTCCACTTTAATAACGGTTACCGAAACTTTATTTTTCTAATGGAAATCCTAAACCAACCAGTTATTGTTTCAGCTGCCTCTGAAAATCTACTGTCATCTCGAGTCAATAGCAGCGCAACACAGCTACCCGGATTTTTTCCGATGAAAACAGCCATTCACGCAAGAAATATGTCGAGTCCTCGTGATTGAAAGACGTTCGTCGAGCCCACAAGCGGCCCGGTCCACCAGAACTGGGTCCCCCCCCCCCCCCCCGAAAGGCCCGGGAGGTCGCTCTCGCGTCGGGCTGTTGTTGTTGTGCGAGTTAATGCCATTCAAATCCCCCTCACCTAAGAATGAGTAGAGAATCTGCTCTGACACATTTTATTTTACCAGCGGGTTGGAAATAATACCGGGCTTTTATTACTGATCATCCGTGATCTAGTAAAATACCACAGGTTCAATGCAGCTAGAAGCGTTTACCTCTCTCGTCAACCAACGAATACTATCACTTGAAAAACGAAAATATATTTGATATCTGATTTTGCTGCCACACAAGGACTTCTCGCTGACGTCACATTATCTATAGTAACCATAGCCGTCTGGCCGTGTTGATAGACATTCTAACAAGACGGCAAACGTTTTTAAAGAGACGATCCAAACTTGTCCTGAAACTTTAGGTCCCGAATGCTAAGAAAGACATGTCGAATATGTGTCACTGATCAAATGTATTCAAAGCGTTTTCTACCCAGATATTGTGAATTACCTGATTTCCAACCGAAGCCCGTACAATCCATCAATCTCCATAATCAAGATAATCGTTATAAATAAAATATATAAACAGATATACAAACCAGAATCATTGGTAGATATTTTATAATTCAAATAGAAATATCTGAAACCGATAGAAGTTTTAAGTGTGATGACAATAAAAGGCTATCGGATGGTCATGTCTATTTGAACATCGAACTGCACAGAAGCCAGGAGTGCTATTAAGCACCTGACAAGTGTATCGAGTTTACAAGGCTATCTCGCTTCACAGCCTTCAGATGAGGTTAAGGTATTTGCTTATTGAACTGGCGGATGCATTCCTCGTGGGGTCACGTGAGAAGAAACTAAAAGTATTCGTAAATGTAGACAGCCCCAATTTATTTTTTGTCTGTACACAGGTTCAAACACCCTAATTAGTAGATGTTGAACCTCTGGGACGGCGAATGGGCGGCCTTACACGGATAATAGCGCGAGTTCGGTTCCCGTTGAGATCAGACTCGATTTGGCAATCTCATGCAGCACGGTTCCGGTTTCCTCTCACAGCTAAACCAGAGGATTCCGCCAGTTCCACCCCCATTACCGTACCTAGGTAGCTTGTTTGGCAACCAGGGGCGGACTGAGCCATCGGTCAATCGGGCACTGCCCGAGGGACCATAGCTACAAGAGATTCCCATATAAATTCTATTAAATGAATACTCCAGATGCAGTCTGAGACAACTAATTTTTAAATTTTTTTTTTGAAAATGACACCCCCAAATCACCCTCCCCCTTATCTGGCGCTTTGTAGCCTCTAACATCAGCACTAAGGGGCCCAGTGATCAGTTATGCCCGAGGGCCTATAATACTCTCAGTCCGCCCCTGTTGGTAACCAACACTAACAATCACACTTTCCCCTTCTAGCTTGCTGTCAGACAAAGTATCTTCGATTTTTCCTCCACCTTCGCGAAACTCTTTTTACCTTCACCATCATCCTTTGGTTTTCGGGCCGATTTAATAAGATGTTAGCAGTAACTTATCGTAACCATTTGGCTTAGTAAAATTTGAAGATCGCACGATGATTTTCGCATTTCCAGCGAGACGTTGTTATATTTCAGTTGTAGTATAGAGAATGTTCAGTTTCTTCAGTAATTATGTGAAATATATCGTGTTGGAGATGTAAAAGAAAGAAGGCTTCAGGTGCAGTCAGATGTCACAAGCACATTTATTTTTTCGCTCAGCTACAGTCTCAATCAAATTCCGTAGAAACATGTCACTGATCAAACGATTAAACATCATCATATATTAGATGGAGAACAGAGTTGGCATATAATACAGTTTCGAAGCAGTTCATCTTGCAATACAGAATTAGCTCAAAATAAATTACCTCTGCCTTTCTTCTGAGTGTTACTTCAGAAATAAAATATTTTTAATCAGTTAAGTCAGATTCAAGAAAAACATTTATAACTCAAGTCATTTCAAACAACGATAGACAGAAATGTGAACTGAATGAATATATTACAAGAAAATTACGTTTGTCACATATATTTTCTTTATTCCAAGACATCAATATATGGTTTGCTGTTCTTACTTAATATTTTTTCCTATTATCGATAAAAAAAATTATAATTGAGAAGAAATGGATAGAACCTGCCTGAGTCTTGAAGACAAAATAAGGTGTGTCAGATTGTAATTGATTAGCAAAAATGCTCGAGTGGTTCATGACTGGCAAAAACCTCGTGGCTCCAACCCGCCAGGTCACAAGTCTGTGTCAATAGTACATTGTTGTGACTAGAAGTGTTACAGACCTACCCCACAGCAGCTAACAACCGATTTCCTCAAAAGTCCAGTCAACATAAAGGAATAAGATCAAATCAGATCACGCTTAAGGGTTTTACTTGAAGTACTTTATTTAACTGTGTGAATATCGCTGATTGCTTTCACCATTGTTTGCAATGTATTGCTTTAACCCCAGAGATTTGCTTTTGGGACATCTAGTATATGTGATATAAAATAATGTGATCCACAAGTTTGAAATTAGAAATGGATGTAACTCGAGTCCAGGTAGTAATGGAAAGAATAATCATTGAAGTGATCAGAGGACAAAGTTCTGAAATGAGATTCGAAGATCTAGCGTAGTGGATATTGTGGACTGCGTTCTTCTTCATGGCGAATCCTGTCCTGACCTTCGATGTCTAAGGACATCTCATAGAAGCTTGGAGAAAGGAAGGTATGGGATATCCGTCGAACGTCCGCTACTTGTACCAGAAAATCCAACTAGAACTCTTTTATTTTTAGATGCAGAATGAAACTAGTGAGCCCGGAGTAACTCCAGGTGGCAGGTTGGT
Organism: Nautilus pompilius; assembly: GCA_018389105.1. Lineage (NCBI taxonomy): Eukaryota > Metazoa > Mollusca > Cephalopoda > Nautilida > Nautilidae > Nautilus > Nautilus pompilius. The sequence continues at coordinate 78,424 of JACATO010001417.1, read as the reverse complement.
AAAAAAAACAGCGTGAAGTCATGCCAGGGAAGTACACAAAGCCAAGTGGGTCCCGACTGGAACTCTAACTCTGGCCCCCAATTATTGCAGTTCAAGAGCTTGTGGATCGCGTTAAGCACCTGAAATAGAACTGGGTTGTAAACACGAGATCGTATCGAAAGTCTAGTAAACAAAAGGCGAACAGTGAATACGTGTTTACAGCATAAATAGTGATGACCTTTCACCTAAAAACAGATACACAACAGTTATAACAAAAAACATTAAATACAACTAGGTAACCAAGAAAACCAAGAATTTGGTCTAGAAATTATTTATTTCAAATAAGACGTTTTTACCATTGGGTAAAGCAAATTCTACGCTATATCCTTTTCACGTGTGACGTTCTTCATAGTTTCTCTGGTAGTGAGATATTTAGTTTATCATGTGCAAATATAATCACTGTTATTTAAATATGATACCGTAAACATTAAAATATTAGTTTTACTTTTCTGTTATATGAATGGCAAGAAAATTTTCTTGCATAATTTGTCGTTCTGAAGCACAGTAAAATCTCATTTCAAAACTTAACACATCCCCCTCGTCACTTGTTTTGGACTGTTCCTCCAACTAATTCTTCTGGTCAGAACTTTGATCATATGTAAAGTTGTAGTGTCCTTCTCTCGACGCCTTCCCACGTTTAACTGGCCCCATACAGTGCACTTTTAACCGTTAGTCACTTCCAGGAGCTCAGCTCTGAATCACTATCAAAGAGAAATTTCTTTAGCAGTTTCCGGCAATAGTGATAATTCAGGCTCTCCCGGACACTTTGATCCATGGGCTGCATAAGGGCAGGCACACGGGGAGAAAAGAATATACAGGCTTTCTCCTTCATCATCCAGGCGAGCACGTGCGTTATCCGAAATAATAACATGTAATTCTTCAGGTGTTTCTATACGTCCAGTACAAAGATTTTATCAAACATGTTCAGATCCATTGATGCAATCTATTGAATTGTGTAGATCATTGAAAGAACTTTGAAATGAATATCTTTAAGAGCTTGAAGACTTTTGGATTTTCCAAAATCTGCCACGTTTATTTTATGAGTTACTTCCATTAGCGGATGCCAAAATCATAACATGCTTCTTAATTTAGTCGTATCTAGGTGTCACTTTCAGCAGGGTTATACCATTGGTCGAAAGTAAGCCAATGTTCAGCAAAAATAGCTGAAAACTTGGCCTGAAAAACAGCAGTAGCACCATCATCCCCAGAGCTTTCCACCCCGACTGGTAAGCTACCTTATTCCGCGACATAACTCAAACTTTTCAAGCCACTCGCAACTTGCTGTGAAATTCCAATTTAGCATTGAAAAAGAAAGATTTTGCACATAAAACCGGTCCAGATATTAATTTCCCGTACGTTTTTGTCGAAGCCACTATCTAATTTATTTTCCGACGCCGTTTCCAGGGATTTTAGAGCCTTGATGCTTTCGGTTGACTCGACTTCACTTCTTCATTGTTTGCTCTTTAATATGTACTTCTCATTAAATCAAATGATGTACGGGGTCATGTCGGACGTCACGTGTTCTCCTGATAGATTTCATATCGTCACATTTCACAGTTCAGGTCATTTTCCCATTAAGTCCACGCTAAACTACACAGCGGCCGCCGTCACGTGAACGTGACGTCATTATGTAAATTAAGGGGGAGGGGTTAATTCTATTTTATCCATAATTTCCTGGTAAACTTCGAGTTCTTCACAAATCGGCTAACACATTAGTTTTTTTTACTTCCAGACGATCTCCAAATAACGCATTTTTCGCTCTCACATATACACTGAAAAGGTAGGTTCCTCGCGGATCATGGATTGTTTGTGATTGCCGGACGATAATTTGCATATTTTAATCTCCAAATAAAATTGTTTTATTCTAAAATTAGATGGTTATTATACGTTACACTTGTCTGTGTTCCGCAAACCTTTAAAGACTGATTACGTAATCCCTTGACATTAAAGAGTTTTCTTGTCGTTACCACTGATACTTACATAATACTGCAGATCATTAGTTGCAATGTGGAAATTTCTTTATGAAGTTAAAGATGGGCAGCAGATCGCAAGCCAGTCTCATCCAAGTATCGCACTTCTCCCAGTAGTTGTGGTTCGATCTACGAACAGAATTCACACATAGAAACCAATAAAAACATGGAAAAAGTCAAACATGATACAAATGGTGATAAGTATAACAAGTTAGCTGACGAACGTGGTCGGATATCGTTAAACAATGTTTGGCATTCGCTTCCGCTGAAACAGTTTAATATTTAGCAGCTAAAGTATTTTGTCTGATAATGAAAACACCTGTCGTACCATCAGAAATGCGTCATAAAACAAAAATGTAAAAATAAGATACAAATTTTTAAGCAGAAAACACGTGGTCAAAAACTATTACTTGGATATGTAAAGGACCTCCGTTTAGCTGGCGGCATAGTATCGAACACTCATTATCGGTCATGGTTTTGCTAAAACTAAGGTGTTGACGTTTCTACTAGCTCCACCTTTGCTTCACGAGATCAGTCATTTGAAAAATGACAATTCTGTTAAAGGCCGAGCTACAGAAGCAGCTCGTAAACTTCCTGTTGACTAACTACTCTGATATAAAAGAAAAACGCATTGCCAGACCACCCACCAGGTTCTTTACTAACGTCTCAAAGCAGATGTAACTGCTAATAGAAACATCGTTTCCCAAGTCCTATACCCGTAAAAGATAATGCGATGTGTCACAAGGTGTCCCCTTTCCTCCGCCCTGGTATGTATATTACTGAGTCTCAATGGGACAATGCTGAAGCCATGAAAAGGCACATCAATACGGCTAAGTTAACTGTACGAAACTAGATCTTGGGCTGCAGAATGATCAAAAGACCTTGCTCATCTTTGATGCTTACCAATTGCATCGAGAGAACAAATTCTACATAAATCTTCTCCGCTTCACCGTAAATAAACCATTAAAAAAATGATAAAATATAGCTTCCTCAACTAGTACTCAGGCTATATTACAGAAACCTCAAAACTTGTTAAAAGCTTCTCAGCCAAAACTAGTCGATCAAGAACATTAACTTACTAACCGAAAAGCCAAACATGAAGCACGGATTTTAAAAAGCTGGCATCGTAGTGTAAGTACGCGTTTTTATAATAACAATAAGTTCATCATCTACTGTTAGAAGTAAACAGACCTTTGTATCTGATAAACAGAAATATTATTTGACATTACAAATAAAATGAATAAATCTGCGTTTCAGATTTCTACGGGTTGCACATTTTGTTACAAATTGTAATCGACATATTTAGAGGCCTTATAATTTCTGAAGTTATTGGTACCTCCCATTTAGATGATGTCCAACCCCCGCTCGGTACGGGCTCTCGCGGGTTTGGAAATCTAAACTTTGCCGCGAAAGCTCGTACCGAGCCGGGTGGTGTACTTGCTTGGTTCCTTTGCCAAACCGTCCAGACCTCGTAGGTGAAGAAGAACCTGGTAAGTGAACCAGAAAGGGGCGTCGATCTTGGTAACCGAGAACGTCACCCGGAGACTGTTTGAGCGATTCGGACTGAGGCCTTCAGCAGTTCTACTCTGGGCCGCCGCCCATTATATATAACAGAGAGAGAGAGAGAGAGAGAGAGAGAGAGAGTTTATAACAGGGGAATATGGCTCACCTCTGCTGCTCTAATAAAGCAGGGTGCCCACTGCTCTTCGAAAAAACGAACAAACACAAATCGATTTTACGGTGTTTATTTAAGTACATAAAAAGAAAGGAAAAACAAACAAACAAACATTAAACAGTAAAGATGCCATTACAAGGAAAAAAACCAAGATAGAAAACAAAAACAAATAAATATAACACAAGTCGCCACTGCGATATTGGCTTAAGATAATCAAATGGAATTATACCAAATTCTTTCTATTACTAAATAAAAATAAGAATATTTATATCCTACATTTTTTTCTGCTTTAGTTTTCATATACTTCTGTTACAAAGATCCTGTTGGAATTCATATACTCACAAATGTCCACATTCTACCACAGTCAAACATTTTCGCACATTAATTATCCATGGACAAAAAAATATTCCGTAAAATGGTATTTGGTCTGTCAAGAGTTAGCGCCCCTTTCTTTGCTGGAAAGTAATTCGCTGTGTGTGTGTTGCTCGTAAAACCACTTCCGTATACCGAACGCCAGGCTTTATTAAATAGTCCTGGCAGCAGCAGTGCAGCTTGAGATTTCTGGCTTTTTTCTTCTTCTTTAGAGAGGCAGAAAGTAAAAGGCGACAGGTCAGCGTGGAATCGGGTCTACACAACGTTGTTACGACAGTTATTAACCGCTTCTTCCTTTAAAAAAAGACAACAACAACAACAACAACAAAATATTGTTGGTTGTTGTTGTTTTTGTTTGTTGGAAATCGCGTTATAGCGAGTTACAACAAAGGTCGGCCCTCACTCGACGATTTCCTCCGGGTACTTCCATATCTAAAAAACGGAAAGCCCAAAGTAGGGGTTTTACGAGGTTCGGGTCAGGGTAACCTGGTTGGCCACCTACACCTAGCCCCTTCCACACCGACGGCCAGGACAGGGGATCGAGTAATACCTGTCAAACTAAAAATATAGAAGCAAACTTGTTTTTTTTGTTTCTCTCTCTCTACATTCTAACAGATCTTTATTCCGAAATTCCCAAGACCTCGCCGGAGATGAAGGAAATACGCAAGTTCCCTTTGCGGAATGTAATTCCCTACAGCTGTTTCGCTTGCAGTTTTCCGTTAGCATCTTTCTCCCAGTTACTCACGCCCGCACCTGACCGAGACAGGCCAACGGCGCTGTAAGCAACAGCTGTTCGTGTAGTACCTTGGCGGCTACATCGTTAACAGAAGCAGTGTTTGTTGTTTTTTTATTATTATTCGACAGCGATTGGTGATCAATATTAAAAAAATCAAAAAAACAACACAAATCTAAGATTCAGGATTACAATACACGTCTGCCAAAAGTATTACCTCTCTCTCTCTCTCTCTCTCCTCCTCGCTCTCTCTCTCTCTCCATCCCTTTCTTTCTCTAGAAATTCTGTTGCGCTTACAACAAAAAAGCAAACAAATGCTTTGAATGCGATAAAGTGAAAGTCAATTAGCAAAGGGGGGAGGGGGGAAAAAAACCCAAAGCAATGAATTGGTGACATACGCAAACACACACATCTATCAGTAGCAAAGAGGAACTCCTGTTACAATCCAAGGGCTCGACTTTCCCCTTGTGAAAAATATAAACGCCACCGCGCTTCTGTCGGACATAGATGGCATTGAAGCCGAATCCACCACGGCTCACGACCAACACGTCACAGAGCGAGAGCAAATGCTGATCCAACAAAGCCTTCTCGAAGCCCCGCAGGCGAACTCGTCTCTCCCCCGGCTCGTAGCTGTCCACGTGCACGATAGCGCCCTCGATGTCCACAATCTGCGACGCAAACATTGTTCTGGCATTTTTCCGAACTTTCTGGGAGTCCGTCGTGACGAATATTTTATGCACGTCCGAATTGTTGTATTTTCTCAGGAACTTCCACCACGGCGCCGATGGACGACAGCGAGTTGCGTACCCGGAAATCTAAGGGAATCGTGGGGTTAGTTCCCAAGCGTATTTGGGCGCACACCAGTTTGTGAGCGGGTGAAGGAAAGGTCTTGTTCAGCATTTCGGCAATTTTCTCGTCCATATAAGAACTGTGCTTGAACATGGCCTTTCATCACTTTCGAGAAACTCGAACGCCCACGTCATCTTGCTGAGAGACTTCAGTTTCTTCTTGTAGCGGTTGTTCCTTAGCAACGGGTTAATGTACCAACGGTTGGTGACCACGTAAATGACGTCGGCGTGAAACAATGCATCGAGGTTGGTGGCGGTGAGGGCCTTGGAGAACATGTCATTGCTTATTAGATCGAAGTACTGCGCACTTTTGTGCTGGAATTCGCTGGCGTCTATATCCCACTGGACCTTGTTGGGCTGAAAGAACTTTGTCAATAAACACGGTTTGGTCATGATGATGCCAAACGTCCGGTTCGTTGCCATGGCAAGGACGTAGGCGGACATGATCCCCCTCTGACGGTCTCCCCAGCCCAGACACCGCGTCAGCTTGTCGCAGTAGTAAATAAGATACTTCTTCTTCGCCGGCGGCGCCTCCGTGGACGCGTTGGTGGGCGCCATGGGGAGGCTAAACTCTTTGTTGACGAGCGGACTACGACTGATCCGGATCACATTCAGGTGATTCTGTATCAGCAAGAACGACAGCAGCGTGGCCACTGTCATCCCAGTGAGAAGAATGGCCTGAAAACAAAAACAGAGAGTGGTTAGCGGTGACACGAAACACACACACACACCCGTCAACGGGGTCGGGAGAGAATATCACAGCTCTAAAACAGCCTCAAGTCGCCAGCCGGCCGACCGACCGCGCGAGTTCCCTTTCCCACTGGAAGGGAATACTCGCTGAGATCACCACTGGCTCCGGTAAATTACGTGTTTAACCCTATACCGCTAGCGAATATCAGTACATTTAAATCGTAAACGTTTTGACAACTATAACCAATAATAAAAGTAAATGGTTGACGTCAAACGATTAAAGGGGCCCAGGTTCAGTTAAGATACAGACATTGCACATAAACAGTCGAAAAGGAAAGCGATCCGTATTACATCTTTTTCTACGGTATCCAGGAGATTGGGGGATGGATGAGGCTCGAATTAACCGTTGAGTATTTAAAATAAATGATTTTTTTCCCTTCATTTATCTAATTTATTTCGCATCCATTACAGCGATTTGTTTCTAGCATTTTAGACAGCACAGCTACTAAGTTTATATACCGATCAGTTACTTATGCTGTATATTATTCGTGAGAAAATTGGGTTTGTTTCTCTTTGTTGTCGGGACATCCGGCCAACCGTGGATCGCACAGCCCCTTTTACAGAATGATCGATCGTGTGGACGGACTCCCGCCGGATAACTGACGGCTAACGCTAACATCGAAGTTTCTCCCCACCCCAACCCACATAAAAAGTCACAAATAGACAATAAAAAATTAAAAAAACAACAACAAACATCGCCATAATCGTTCGCTCTTTCCTCTTACTCAACCTGAATTCAGGAGTGTATATGGAGACAGGCGCCGCCTTAGTTCAGTTAGTATGGGCCGGTTCTAGCCCCCTATTTTAAGTAACCCACGCTGCTGTTGTTGTTTTTAACCAGCAGCGTCCTATAAATACGACTTCCATACATCCACTAAACGCACGCTGAATGCCTTCGAACTTACACACAGAGAATGCTCATTAACTATGCAACTGACGGTTGTAGGCTCCATCGGGGCCTTGCAGGCCTTTGTCCTGCAGTGGAAAAATCCATAAGGACAGGAGCAATTCGTTTTCCCAACCAACAAGCAATCCATTAACTCTACAGCCTGTGGAGGGGAACAGCAGTCCTTTCTACCAATAACCCTTTATTACTGCACTGCATTAGGAACTTAAGACGGCCGTAGTCGGAACAAAATCGCTTTTATCGGGCGAATGGACCGGCATCCATCGTATTACGAGAACTTTCAATAACCCGACAAGAATGTACTTGTTCTGTCAACTTGAAAGAGACAGTCAGTCTTAACAATGCTAAGTAAGGAACGTTAACATATTTCTCCGAGCTCTTCTTTACTGAACTACTTTATCAAGTCTAACGTCTAGTCAGCTTCATCAGCACCCCGAAGCCCTCTTCAGAATTTTTTCAATATTTTTTTTTTTTTTAACTTCTCCAACGTTTGTATTAAACTTTCTGAAAATTAAACTGATCGCATACCAAGAGTAGATAGGGGAAATTGCTAATCAACTTTCAATTCTGATTAAATGATATAAATCTATATTTTCGACGTCTTTTAAAATACAATTTCCCCAATCACGAAAATTGCTTCCATTATAACTATTTTCATACCAGAAATGTCTTTAAAATCTCTGAAAATCCATTTTCTGACAGAATAGCCTGTACTAACATATCGAACCCCCCCCAAGGCCAAATTTACGTTCAAACTTCTTTCGTTTAATCTATTTTAAAATAATATAGAACAGAATTATTCAAAGCGGAACAAGGTTATCTGAAATCTGACCAAACTTACATCACATGGCAGACAATCGAATATATGTCAATGATTAAAAAAAAAACAAAAAAAAAACACAGGTTGCTTTTTCCAATGTTGCCAAATTTATCTCTTTTATGTTTCCTTAGAATATATTTTCTGTTAATATCGAATATTCCCTTGAATCAGTTGCTTTACCCCCACTCTTTTAAATGCATGACCTTTTCGTATGTAGTCACGTGGCCAGTTCTTGTACGATTACGGAAATAGCTTGTTGGTTTCTTTTTTAATTGCTAAGGAGCCAATCAGATTTCAGGAAAAATGTGCCGCGCGCGGTTGGCTTGATGTCAAAGGAGAATGGACCACGACAGAGACTGATGGAGGGATGGAGTACAAGAAGTAGCTCCACCGGGATGACCGAATCACCGCATTTTCCCACACAAACACCGGAACAGACGCATCGCTCTCACATCCCTGCTAATATTCAAAGCCGAACACGTGACTGCAGAAAGCGTTACAGAACGAGAGCCGTCCGGGTATAGATGAAAAGGCAGTCACTGGCTGCCAAGACCTGGGTCTTCGGCCACGTGGCAGAGAGCGAAATTGATGTTTAGGAAACGCAGCCCCGCAGAAACCTGAAATGCCAGTTAATAGCTTCGCGAAGATCCCCTACTCCCAGGGCAGTGGGGAATGCGTATGCTGATGATCTGGCGTCGTGTCGCGACACAAATCAAATACGTGCAGCTGTCCACGTTCCACATAAGTATAACCCAGTAACCTACTCTGTACATCAGCTTGGTGCCGCTAGATCCAGTAAATGACATCAATGTCTCATGACCTAAAGAAATCCCACCACCAACGGAACATGGCGCATGCGTCTCAAGTAGGTCATTAATTACAAATCTGAGAAGCTGACGCTGCGATTCGAACGAGGAAGATCCGGCTGGTAGCTGAGCTCAGTTGGTAGCGCACATGGGTTAGTAAGTGGAGATTCCTGGTTCAAATCCCACTGTTGGTGGCCGTCTACAGTACCTCGACATACCGAAACATGTATACAATTCCCCTCTTTCTCTTTTTAGATCAAAACTGGTTCCTACAATTTAGTCGTAGTAACGGGAAAATGGGAATGTTGTTAATAAGAAAAGTGTTTCCCTGTGCGAACTAATTAACTTGGAATTTAAAAAAAGAAGCAATGAACGTCAAATTCTGAGACTATAAATATCGCAGTCTTTATTCGTGAAGTCCCTTTCTTTCTTTTCTAAATACGCAAACAGACTCCATGTTCTTCGTTCGATTTTTCAAAGAAAATTCGTTTTATTTCAATCCATGTTATGCTTGCAGGTGGTGCAGAAGAAACTTTATTATGTGCAACATCCTGTTTTTTTTATGTACCATCTGATTTCCGATAAGTTTTCTTCTTCATAAAACAACACCATCACCACCCCTCCGGCTGCTGCTGTCCGGTTTTGTAGAAACCCCAACCTCTTCTCGGGCCAACGTTATGTAATAAAGTTTTAGCCTCTCCGTGGAACTGATTATGGAAACGCGTACAGGATTTGCACAAATAAGGAGTGACACACACACATACACACACTCTCTCTCTCTCTCTGTGTTCCTCACTCCTGCACATTATCAGAAAGATAGCTGTGGGATGTTGTTCTAAATAACCCTGTAGCACTTTCCGCAATCCATCGAGGCGCCTGACTTCCTCACTAAGTCGTATAATCCCCATACAGCCCCAGTGAAGCTCAAATCAGTACAGACTTCGTCCCGGACCAGAAACACCTCTGTGTGTGTGTGGTGTGTGTGTGGTTCCGTCAGCCCTGTTTGTTGTGTTTCCGGATAGATTTTTCCACCACATTGTCCTGTCAATGTGTATGATTAGCCCCCTCCCTGCTCATTGAGATGTCTGTCTCCCTGAGGGGAATGGCGTGACCAATGAAAACTCGCTTGTACGTGTCGACAGTCAGCATACCTTCGATTTTATGCAAATCTCCGACTCCCTTGGCTGATAAGCAGCCCCACTCTTGTATTAATTCACCTCTATAACTGTTACACCGGTCCTCGTTCCGCTTTCGAACAAACTGCCGTTGATTATTGCCAAAACTTGGCTGCTTCATCTGTAGATAGCACCTTCCTCCAGGCCTGGTCACCCCCCCCCGCTGTTTGATTGCCTCTTCTCAGCAAAGGTTTTCTGGCAGCTACACATCCACTGAGACCCGATTCCTGCTGTGAGTTTACGTTCTCTACTGTCAACAGTAGCAGTTCCGCCTATCCCCAGCCCCTTCTGAAACGTGAAGTCAGGCTTCCATGACAACTAATCGTTCGTCCATGCTATGCTCTAGCGCGACTGTTAATAGGCCTGGTTATTCTGCTATCGCTTTGTCTGGCAGATGGAAATGGCGCCTGAAAAACGAAATTTCACATGAAACAAGACGGTCTGTTCGTTACTGCACTTCTAGAAGGTTGGCTGCTGGTCTGAAGATCGACGGCAAGCTCTTCCCTAACAGGTAGCCGATTACTGCTGGCTTCAATTCCTCGGCAACAGTCAGAATTCCAACCTTCTCCCACCGAAAGACGGTTAAGAGAGCTAAGCCTGATGGACTCAACACATCTAGGAAGCCCATCAGTAGACGTGGTAACAAAGGAAAGTCGCTTCACAGGGATGAACGTCATCAGCAGTACACCTTGCGCTTTTGTGCAATGTATTGAAGCGGGGTTTTAAATATGTCCCTAATAAACACTGACAGCACGTTAGGGGTAAGTTTGCCCTCTGGTTAAGCATGAGGCTGAAAATGTGAAGGGTGGATTGGTTTGTACCGCAACGAGATAACGATCTAATCTGAAGCATAAAGCTCAGTAGACAGACAACACCTTGACAGAGAAGAATCGTAAGGGTCCCCCCAAATCTCCAGATCCGAGCTGTAATGAACATGCAAAGAAACGAGATCAAAGTGAAGAAAAGGGGGTCCAGCCAATGCCAATCAACTGAGGAACTACTTGCAATAGGAAGTAATGACAACACGCGTAATGATTTATGTTCTAATGCAAGGTTCGTGTAATTTTAAAATGTTTTTTTCCTGAAATAATGCATTTCATAAAGTGTTGAAAACGAAAATAAGCGTTTTTTGTTTTGTTTGCTTATAACATTTGAACGCCAGAGAGAGAAGAGAGAGAGAAGAGAGAGAGGAGCTGGAGGAGAGAGATATGGAGAGAGAGAGAGAGAGGAGAGAGAGAGAGATAGATGGAGAGAGAGAGATATGGAGAGAGAGAGAGAGAGATAGAGAGAGAGAGAGAGAGAGGATATGGAGAGAGAGAGAAGAAGAGAGAAGAGAGAGAGAGATGGAGAGAGAAGAAGAGGCTAGAGAGAGAGAGAGAGGAGAGAGATGGAGAGGAGAGAGAGAGATTATGGAGAAGAGAGAGAGAGAGATATGGAGAGAGAGAGAGAGAATAAGGAGAGAAAAAGAGAGAGATAAGAGGATATATGGAGAGAAAGAGAGGAGAGAGATCTGGAGAGAGATGGAGAGAGAGAGATATTGAGAGAGAGAGAGAGAGATATGAAGAGAGAGAGAGAGAGATCAGGACGAGAAGAGAGAGAGAGAGAGAGAGAGAGAGAGAGAGAGAAGAGAGAGAGAGAGAGAGAGATGGAGAGAGAGAGGAGAGAGAAGAGATTGGGGAGAGAGCGATGAGAGAGAGAGAGAGAGAGAGATATCTGGAGAAGAGAGAGAGAGATATGGAGAGAGAGAGAGATATGGAGAGAGAGAGAGATCCTATTTTTGACGTTATTCAATAGCACAGCCACAGCATCCTTCCGATTCTTTGTCATCTCTTCCGCAGAGATACATTAAGATTCACAAGTGAGGTGTGAGGTGTATCTGGAGTGCCTGCCCAGGATCATTTGTCTGTCAGCCAACATTTGGCACCAAATCAACTGAGTTTCTTCTCGCACGCTGCCGTTCACTCGCTTTCCACTCTGATCTAGTATCGTGAATACAAATTAAAAGAAAATAAATAAGTGTACTTATTTAGCTTTCAGCGACTTCCAGAGCATTCTGCCTACCGTTGGTATGGTAACGGAAGCGATGCGATCGCCCGACAGAATTACGAATAAGCGAAGAGGAAAAAGATTAACAGTTTCACTCTTATCCCATCGAGGAAAACTTCCGCGAGCAAACTGCGTTGTTTCTAAGAAACCACACACACAAGTTAACCATATTGGATGAATAAAATGTCAACCATTTCCTTTGGAAATTCACTCTGTCTCCTGAAGTTAACATCTGATGGGCTCTTTAGTGAAAAACCGGTGACCTTACTCCATCCAGGCAGACAAGCACGTATACGATGCGTTCCCATGGTGCTCATACGGTCCAGCCAGTTCTTCGTCATCTCCGCACAGCCCACGGCCCATTAAATAATCGAGCAGATTTCATTCTCTGCCTCCCTTAATCATTTTCTTTCCAATCTGCCCCTCCCAAACTTCCTCTTCTCTCCTGCGATAGTGGAATGTTCTCTCAACAACTCCAGAGAGACGTCTGCTGACATGGCGGCCGGGACAATTCCAGCTGGCCTGAAAGAAATGCCTCACACTATTCACCAGACCGGGGAGATGTAAATTGTCATCCTGGCAAGTGAATCCTGGACCCTACCAGTGCGTAAGTGGCGCTGCAATCAACCAGAGGATGTCAGTACTGCCACTTTCCATCTGTAATCTTCCGCCATGGAGATGGGATTATGCGATCGTTGCTTACAACATCTAACAACACAACGTGGATGATGAACAGAAGGCAGTTTTGCTGCTGCATCTTCAGTTATCGTTGTGGCCAGAGCCGGTCCTAGCTATAGGCGCCATCTGCTGGGGGGACGCCTCTTTAGCAAGCCAAATTTATCTTTATTTTTGTTTCGATGATTATTAGCATTAATTTGAACGCTATCCTTGTTATTGTAGGGCTCGCTAGGTGCTGTATTATTTATTACTGTACGTTAATAATATATTCATGAGCACTTTGCTGTTACTATATCTGTGTGTGTGTGTGTGTGTGTGTGTGGTGGGGGGGGGGGTATTTTTATTGTGTTGGTTTTAGGGGGCGCCGGTGATGGGGTTTGGGTAGGGCTCCACAGGGGCTTCGGCCGGCTCTGGCTGTGACAATCTGTAAGGTTATTTTTGTTGCGGTGTTTCTTGTGTATTTTCAGCCACGACAAGGATGCGAAAAGTACTGTATTTCCCCATACGCTACACAGTGTTCAGGGGATACTGTCCCGGTTCCTTATGGGATACAGCCATTAGCTTGGCGTGTACAATGAAGCTCTTTATAGGTTCCCCCTTCTGGCCAGCAACAGAACGATCGCGTTCGCATTGGCTCGTCAGGACAGGTACAGATCTAGCCGACCCCTGCCACACGGTCGTTACCCACGAGCTTACAATAACACCCACCAACAGAACGATCGCGTTCGCATTGGCTCGTCAGGACAGGTACAGATCTAGCCGACCCCTGCCACACGGTCGTTACCCACCACGAGCTTACAATACACCCACCAACAGAACGATCGCGTTCGCATTGGCTCGTCGGGACAGGTACAGATCTAGCCGACCCCTGCCACACGGTCGTTACCCACGAGCTTACAATAACACCCACCAACAGAACAGAGCGCGTTGTGGAATCGTGGTAAACCCCGGCCCAGTTTTGCGATTTTCCTACTGACGCCACGTGATGTCACTGCCGATTATAAGCTCGCAGGGCCGGATCAACGAAGAAGCTATAGCTGTCCCCTCCCCCACACCCCCCCGGAAAACAGCAAAAACCTTTGCAGCCAACGACGATGAATGCCGTTGATAATGTCCGTGTCCTGGTCCCCTCGAGAACAGACCGGTTCTGAGCCCCCGTTTTCCAGGAAGCTCGTCTGGCTAATTTCCGAAAATAATTCGCCAACAAACGACGCCGACTTGAAGCCAAGAGCGAGCTGAAAGGTTATTTCAGATTATATCTATATACTACCCGAGTCCAGTCATTCCTGTTCGAAACAGCGGAGTCGTCGTCGTCAGGGTGATGATCACTTGTAGTTTTCTAAAATAGTGGTAATGAATTCAGGCGATCGCCCACCCAAACAGTAGCCTCCAAGACATCTCTGCCTCTCTGGCCATAACCCTATTCCTATTATTGGCAGATGTACAGTAAGAACGTGTTGTTTTTTTTATTATCTAATATGACTTTTTATTTTGTTAAAAACAAAGTTTGTACTATTAATTTATATAGTCACTCCTAAAAATCTGCTGTTCAGAAAGTTCGACGGTGCTCCAATTTTTAGGAGTCGACCATATAACTCATAACCTCTCCCACACACACGCGCGCACAGAAATTCTACTGGGATGGAAATATCTCGCTGGAGGCCTCGTTCATAAATAGGCGAGGGCCAAAATTCTAGGTTATCTAATCAATACAGTTATCTAGGGATGAAATTGGCCATTTGAAAGCCCAAGTACCAAAAGTAGTACCGGACTCCAATCGCAGATTCGACATTGAAAACAACTGTGGAAGTTTGTCAAAATAGTAGCTTAGCGTTTGAAGTAATAAAAAAACTCTGAAATTATAATGCAGAAATACCAACTTTCTGGATTGAGGTGGTTTACGTATATCTATCTATTCACCAGTTCTACAAAGCTGCTCACTGTCTATGGAAGCTGAAGGTGCACATAAATGCATCTGTGCCACTTTTTTCAGCCTCTTAGTGAAGAGTATTTCCTTTCCACTATAATGAAGAATCTTCACGCCGGTAGTAGAGGCCAGTTAGGAAAATCCTCAATCATCTCCATAGCAACAGTGTGTATTTTTTTCTGTTCTAGTTCTTGAGGATCTGCACATTGTTCAGGAACTTCCTGTTGCTTCAAGTTTGCGGTATATCTGGATCATCAAATTTGGTATCAGAATAGCATTTCTTCTGGATCTTTGCCTAGTCTCCGTCTCTTCCATTTCTCTTCTATCACCCCAATGCCTTATTCTATCCATACTCATGTCTTTACTTTGGAACTTCAGCTTAAAGTGAGGGTCCATGCATGTGGAAATACAGGCTTCCTTATTTGCCAAATATGTAAATGCTTCTATGCAGTGGTCAGGATTCCTTCTAATAGTAGTGTTAGCTTTATCTAGGAAGATATCTATAGCTAAGATTGACAGAATTATAACAAGAATCTGCTTTTAGAATGGCTTTGTTCCTTTTAAAATCAAGTGTTAGTCAGTGACCACTCACAATAAGAAATTGTGTTCCAGCAGTACTAGCTGTACAAATGTCCATCATCAATACTATACTTGTCATTTCCTTTTGTAGCAACTTTTGGAGTTCTTTGAAAATAGTGATGTACATATCTAGTATCACTGGTTGACTGAAAACGTTTTGGTGCAATACATTATAATTTTAAGTTAGAAAGCTACTCAACCAGTCGTCTGCTACAACTGAGTAAGGTTTAAGTCAGCAGCAATGTCTCTTATTCTTTGGTGTATGGCTGTGGCTCAAAGATATCTGTCATCTCACAACTTATTCTTGTCTAGGGATTCCTCCATAATTGTTTCTCTATTACAGCCTGGTCTGGGTTTTTCAAGTTTCCTTTTTACAGCAGCAGGAATCCTTTCCTTTCGCTGAAGCATTTCTGCACTGTATTTGGCAGTGGTTTATCATATCCATAGTTGCAAATGTCTTTGCAGTTTTTCTATGTTGGGAGGCTTCTTGACTGCAAAGCTTCCATTTAGCTTTGGGATCTTTCTAATCACAGGTAATTACATACAAAGAATTTTGAAGACATCCTTACCTTCCAAATATCTATGCCCAGGCTCTTATTTGGAAATGGACAGTGACAGGAGCAGAAGTTATAACTGTAGTCAATTGACCACTAACTCCTCAGTTAATAAACAGCTTCTGGAACAACCAGACAGTCCCAAATGTCAATATTTTAAATAACAACCAACCACCTTATATAGGATTTTTGATACCCATAATGAATTAAGTATTTCAGGGTCACTAACCCTCACCGTTGTGGTTGCCACCTCTAACTACAGCATAAACAAAGGTAACCACTCCTAGACAGAAGCCGTGTGGCTCTTATCACACTACACTACTAACAATCATTCGTATACTGCACATGGCACCCATGGGCATCTACAAATTTTTTCCAGGAAGTGGGGGGGGGGGGAAGGCAAAATGAATAAGTTTGTGCTTGTTAGCTGTAACATTTTCTCTATGAACGCTTGTGATACAAATTCCAGACAATCATCTGTCACAGTTGACTTCAGCCATGTTTTAACCCTTCTCAATGTGCTAAATGACCTTTCTGTGGCGCAGGTTGTTACTGGTGATGTTAGAGCGATATTAATCGCTTGATGAATGGAAGGGAATAGATCAGTGAGTTCATCTTTTAATTTGCTAACACACACTCCCTCCTTTTCAGACCACATCTCAAACTGGGTGACAGCTTCAGCTTCCAAGTCTTTAATTTCATACACTCCATTTACTTTCACAATTTGGTTTTTGAATTTCCCATGTCCAAAATGCACCATTTTTACAGGGTGAAGGTAAAAATGTAGAAATGTTATTTTCTGCAGAAAACCTGCTCTCTAGTCATGAAATGATTGAGTCCAAATATTATCATAAACGATGTGTGACAGAAATATTCCTCCACAACTGAGCCAACATTATATCGAAATGTCTGCTGTCTTCTCTTTGTAATCTCAAAGAAAATTTTATGATAGCTTTGATTATACCAATTGTATTTCGTATCTCAGATACACAATTCAAGTTATTAGCCACCAGATTGAGTTTATGAGCAGCATAGTGGAGAAAAAGCTTTTGGATACTGATGTTTTATTGTAGCTTGCATGCCCCTTTTCTTCCCTGACATCACAGAGCACCCATTGTATCCTTGGCTATGTAGCTTTTCAAGATTCAAGACAAACTTTGTACACAAATCAATGATAATATTGGCAATGGAAGTAGCATCCAGTTCATATGGTCTTGTGAATCCAAAAATTCTTCTTGGATAATATTTTCAGTGATTGTTGTGTCAACAAAAGGTATATTAGGTGACAAATGCTCCTTTCCAGATCTATCAGCACTTTCATCAGCAATTATTGAAAATCTAGTGAAATTGTTTGCTGAAGAAACAATTTCTTCCCTGATAGTTTCTTCACAGAGACTGATTAGTTCATTTTTTACATAGACAAATGTGTAGCAAGCATTTTCCAAATGGTTTCATAGCATCTCATCTCCTGATTCAATACAAAAATTAAGCAGGCTTTGAACATTTCCAGTTTTTCTTTGTTTACCATGTAAAGCGTTGTTATGTGTACAACAAAACAGAATGGTAAACAATATTAGATATAATACTTGCCAGTTCTGTTCAATGACCTGCTGCAAAGCACTGTCCATTTGACACAATGTTGATTTCTAGTTATTTTTCGTGATGGCCAAAAAGTTAGTTGCATCCACCTATGTATTTCTGTGCCAAGTTGTAAGAATATGACTTCTTGCACTTTCATGAAAGTTTTATACCTTGTAAAAAGTACTGTAATAAAGGCTCCAGGTATTCCAAAATGAACTGGTTATGGGAAAATTGTACAATATTTACAAATTGTTCCCTTTAAAGAATAACTAAGCCATGTTGAATATTTATTTAGTCAAACATAATGGAAACTCCATGCTCCTTTTGCATCCATTTTGAAATCATAGTTTCTCAAGAGACAACTCATTCTTTACAAGTATTAGGTCGTTACAAAAGCTTTGTCGGTTTTTATATTGTTAATTTAGGGTTAATTTTTTGCATGCCTGTGAAGGTGTATGTAGGTGAGTTATATACCGTTTTGTAGCCTGAGCTTCAGCATACATTATGCAAAACCTACCTTTCTAAAAATCATAAAATGGATATTTGTTTCAGGGTACTGAGTGAAGCGGGGATAGAAAAGATTTTCGTGCCATTTTGCTTCACAAGTTCAAACTAGGCCACAAAACAAGCGAGGAAACTCTTAACATCAAGCAAGCATAAGGTGAGGACACAGCAAATGAGCACACAGTACAACGATGGGTTGAAAAGTTTTGATCCGGAGATTTGGGCCTTGAAGATAAGGACTGTAGCGGATGTCCTTCCCGACCGTCTGAAATCCTCAGTTGAAGCCGATCCAAGAAAAAGAGTGCACGAAAATTGCAGGAGAGCTTGACGTAAGCACTGCAACTGTTTGCTGGCATCTTGATGCAATCAGCAAGGTGAAAAGGCTTGACAAGTGACAAGTGAGTGCCTCACACGTTGAATGAACAATAACAAAATCGCCAATTGGAGATCTGCTCTTCACTTGTCATAAGAAACAATACGACCCATTTCTTGACCGAATCATTACGTGAGATGAGAACTGGATCCTTTACAACAATGGCAAATGATCAGCACAGTGACCTGATAGAGACAAAGCGACTAACCACATTCCAAAACCCAGCCTCCACCCAAAAAAGGTCATGGTCATGGTCTGGTGAACTGCAACTGGTGTCATCCACTATAACTTCTTGCAACCTGGCGAAATCATCACAGCTAAAAGGTACTGTCATGAATTAAATGCTCTTCATCAGAAACTCTCCCAACGACAGCTGGCATCGATGAATCCAAGAGGCCCAATCTTGCTCCACGACAATGCTCCTCCTCATGTTGTAAAAGTGACTCTTCAGAAACTGCACACGTTGGGGTACAAAGTTCTCCCTCACCCAGCCTATTCACCAGACCTTTCTCCCACAGACTATCACCTTTTCAAACACCTCGACAGCTTCCTCCATATGAAATCCGTCTCCAACCAAGCAGCAATTGAAACTGCCTTCCAACAGTTTATCGACTCCAGAAATCCAGATTTTTTTCAAAATGGTATAAATGCGCTTGTAACTCGTTGGCAGAAGGGTATTGATTGTAATGGAACTAACTTTGACTAATAAACTTCACAGTCAGCAACGATATATGAAGTCTCGTTTTTATGGTAAAAAAAAAAAAAGACAAACCTTTTGTAACAACCTGATAAACAAAAATGTACTATAACTACAAGTTGTTCACTGTATTTGTAAATAAGAATTCTTTCCAATTTAATGTGATAGCTAACGAAATTAGATAAACAAGGAAGAAAGAATATTCCAAAGGGAATCGAGAATACAAATAGACGACAGAAGTCTTCTATATAATAGAGAAGCTGGGGAAAACAAAAAGGGGAGGGGTTGTGCTGTCCAAACAAAAGAATGAGCATGTTAGGTAGATATGTGCAAATGTAAAACATACACCTCTAATGGTTAGCTAATTTTCATGAAAGTGTCCCAAAAAAGAGTTTCTGTAATTACAACCCCTCACAAGACAGATACTTGCTCAAATACATATTGATTATTCACTGACAGGTAAAGACTTTCATTCTGAATGTTTATAATGATGGGTAATTTAGACAGGAGCAGGCAGGTTACAAATAAATACCTAGCAACAAATTCCAAACTGCATTATCCTAAATTACTTAGTAACAAATGGTAATTTCTTCTTAGAAGCAGTGGATTAATTGCAAATACTACAGCTTTGAGTGCTAATGATTCTTGTAGTATGCAGCTCCAGCTGCTGGTGTTTAGTCACTGAATCATTAGAAAGAGCTATCAAGTTAGATTTCATTAATGCTACAGAGAAAATCTAGGGCACAATTACGCTGTAAAACCAGAGCTGCTGAACCATTTCCCAATTATATACGCACCAGGTATGTACAAATGAAAAGGACTTTTTAATCCAATTGCTGGCTAACTATAATTCAAACTATGCTACAAAACGCAGAAGCACATGGTAGCAACCAAAAATTGATTCGGACCTTGGATAGGTGTGTGTGTGTGTGTGTGTTGTGTGTGTGTGTGTGTGTGTGTGTGTGTGGAATATTTTTTGCTCTTTTGTATCATTTCAGGCTTCTGCTATTCATAAGTTTAGATTGTCTTTTTTTAAGCAAAAGGACCAGCGTAGAAGCCAGAAGTGCTAGCTGTAAAAAGAAGAGCGGTAAAACATACTCTAAAAGACTTAACACAGAGTCATGTTTGGCTATGGCGGCAATAAGCAACAGTGGATGGAAGTGGTCAGAAATGAAACATTAAAACAATATCTGTACAGTACCTACTACAACTGTCGTGACATCAGCACAAGTTTAACGCTAGAGAACAATACAGGAGTTAAATCAGTCAATATAAAAAGTGAATACTACCAGGAAAATAACTTATTTAAACTATATATATATATATATATAATTCCCTAGTTTCAATATTACTGCTGGCCATCATATTTTAAAAAAGGTATTCCAGTGAACAAAAGCATTTTTTTCATTAACTATTTCATTATATATATCTTTTTTTTTGCAATTTATTATATAAACAGAACAAATACAATAACAATCTAGAGATGATGTAGTCAATAAAAAACACCATTATTTAGCAAAGCAAACAGTATTAAGACACTACATGCATTTTTGTTTTGCAACATTGTAATTGTTCTCAAGATGGTTAACAAAAGCTGACATTTGCAAAGGTAACTCACATTTACGACAGTATGCAGTCAACATTGCCAAGATATGTATACCTGAAAAATTTCCCCCACTATTTAACCAAATAAAAAACCCTGCACTTAATTTTATGAAAAAATATGTAAATTGTCTTAAGTAAAAAATAACAATTCTGTTAAAATGCTGAAAACTGGACAGATGGCAAATTGAGCCAGTCTAACCTAAAACATTCCCAGAGCCATGAGAGCAAGGCTGTTTGTTCACGGCAGACCGAGATATTTAAAATTGTTGCTTGTTTGTTTGTTTGTTTTCTGGCCATCATATCGTTCTTTCTGTTCTGCATGTACTGTGACGTGTTTTTGATTTTTATGCCCAATCCGCTTCGACAGTTACCATGGTTGTTTCTTTCTTCTTCTTTTTTAAAGACTCTCTATGCTCACCAAGAGGATTTTCCTGGTAATAATGATGAAAGGGGACCAGAAACCATTATGATGAACAGACAATCAATTAGGGCACCTAATTAGGGAATGTCTATGTAGAATAATCCACTTTCTGCATTTAATTAGAGATTGTTACTAATCCATGTTCAGTGCCTCCCCCAATACCAGCCCACACCAATACACAGCTAATGCATGGCAGAAATTTTAAGATTCATATACTGAAAATCAATCAATGCATAGAACCATATAAACGTTGCTGGTTTTAATGGTAAATATGCTAGAAGTAGCAAGATTTTTATCAAAGATTAAAACCACCATAAACTCTTTGAAAGACATCACCATTAGGCAGATTTTGAAGTTGATCAACAAAACTACTGGCAGTCAGTTTGGTGCCTAAATAATAGCATGAAACAAAAGTAGAATATGACATCCTGCCATTTACCATCCTTTGTTCTATAATAAGTTTTGTGCTTCTGAGCATAATCTGCTAGTCAGCTAAAATTAGAATCAAACAAAGCATCAGTATTTGTTAGTGATAATGAAAGTAGACAAAGAAATATAGATCAAAATCTCATGCAGTCAATTGTTAGTGCGACCCAGCCAAACGGAAATTTGCTTACTGTTTAAAAATTGTTTAACCATGTTCATCGGAGAGTGAACAAAATACAACAATGTAAAGTTCAACTGAAATAATCTGAAAGGGGGAGCCGCACCACTTCGCGAGTACATGCAACATCCTATCTAGATCTATACTTTCTTTGTTGAATAAAATAGTAGCTGTTGGAAAAGAAATAGTAATTTTGGTCATCCGTTATCTACTGTTACTAGTGGAATTTAGAAAAAAAAAAAACGCTGCCTGGCCAGAAAATTATAGAGTGCACTTATAAGTGGATGGAAGCACTTTTGATTCAAACGACAACTTAAGTCGCAAGACGAGGAAACTACACAATGCTCCAGACTATGACACCATTTTCAGCAGCCAAGAGCATTACTTGGTGTGCCACACAACTTGCATCCAATGGTCCGTTTTCACAGTCACAATATGCCAGGAACCACTGGTGGTAGGGAGATTTTTATTAGCAAACTACTCTCACATCAATAAACATTTCACTGTAACGAAAACAATTTGTCAAAAAAAATTTAATTATTTACTATAAAATAAAAACTGAAATACAGAAATCAGTATCTATTAGAGACTATAAACACTGGTGTTTATATGATTCTCTATTCATCATTTTATCCATTTTCATAGTGCAGATAAAAAATCAAATTCCTTCATCCTTGCACTTTCTTTCTGAAATTCTCATAAGGTTATTTAATGAATTATTAGTCACAGTGATCCTAAATTTTGATACAATTATAATTCTGAGTTAAAAACAATCTATCACATACTATACTTGACACAGGCATGGTCCAAATAAGATGATAATATTTGGCACACATCAAACATATATACTAAAATAAAAAAATGCATGCACATTAAAATGGAGTCCTCCTTGCATAATACATACAAATCTCTGTACTGGTCCTTATATAGCATCTCAACTTTAGTAAGAGCAAAGTGACTTCCACATCTAAAAATGAAGAGGTGACAAAACAAGTGCTTGCCGCTTGAAATTAAGCAAAGCTCTGAGAACTGCTTACTTAACACCATTCTAAAACTTATCTCCATTACTAAGAGTTGCAAGCAGTATTTTCCCCATCAGTGCCCTTTCTTTCAACTGTAGATATGTAAATCTTGAAAAACCCCTGACAATGACAGTAAGGATTCTGAGAATAAAAATTACTTATAATTAACTGAAAATGTCTACAGCAACACTATGCAAGCACTCAAAACTTCCTTTCATCTTTCACTACATCTAAACCACAATGTAGGTGTTTATAGAAGAGAGCAAAAAAGTCAGGCAGAGTAAAAACTAAACAAATTTTTGTATACATCCATTATCCAACGCACAAAGTTAGTTTATTATACAATCAAGAAAAATATACATAAAACATCAAAAGAACTCAAAAGCATTCAGAATTCCACAAAAAATTACTTTGGTTTGGCTAAACAAGAAATAATATGGCTAATTCCAAAGTAATTCAGCCAACTTTTAACAAATATTTTGACAACTTAAACCTCTCTCTCTCTCTCTCTCATACACACATCCTCTAAAAATAAAAATAAAAAAAACTAATGAAAAATAGTATATAATAATCATCACCATTTTTAAAAGAGTATGTTTCTCTATAGCATCCTCTTGATTCATTTAATGTATGTGCAATCATCTGAGAGTACGTAAAGATTACTTTTCTCCCAATGCTTGTGCATGTTTGAACGATATATTTTATTGCTAAATTCAGGATATAAATAGTTACTGTTGGTCATAAAGTATTCAGCTTTGGGTTTTGTCATTTGGCATGGTACCATGACTAAAATCTTGAAAAATTATCAATAACCCTGATGGCTATTACAGCTTTGGGTTGAAAACATACCAGAGATGACAAACAACATGGATGACATGACAACCTTGCTGTCAGGGTTTCTGCAGTGGTATTAGTCACAATGGTTGGACAGTTTACCAAACAAAGCTGGGCAATAGCTCAAACGATCTTTTATAAATAAGTTAGTGTAGCTCATGAAGCTCCATAATTTAATGAAAGACAACACACACAACTAGCAAATGACTCAAAGGGTACAAGACTTGATCATGTACCCCAAAATATGCAGTTTTTTTCACCTATGGCAGCCTGTAAAATGACACCACCTGTGTATATATATCATAAAAGTGGTATTATGTATGTTAAATGTAAAACAGGAAACATGTTTCTTTAATTGGCAGTGCCACTTTGACAAAAAAAATCTTTCAAACATCGATATCTATATTTTGCACTTCCTGGATCAATGAATGGAATGTGTAATGATCTTGAAACCCCAGATCTATTCCTGTTTCTGCATCATCATCTATGATAAAACAGGCAGCATTTCCCACAATGCCAGCCATTTTGTTCACGCGGTCTTGGATGGATCATAAATGTAGCATGCCACACGTCACCTGCAAACCTTTTCCAAGCAACATAGGAAAGAATTCCACACACAGCATCAAGTCAGATGGCTTTTAGGATACTAAAGCAGATCTGACAGATGAAACTCAGTGCTACCCTTCTAACTTTTAACTTATATGCAAAGTAGACAATTCACAAACTGGCCTTGAATCAGAATAAACCCACTGCTCCCTTTCTGGGATACACAGGGCTACATTTACACTTGTGCAAGTTTCCAACAGCGAGTAAACATCACTAGGGTTCAACAATAGAAAAACGGTGCACTTTTGCATTCCAGAAAAAGCACCAACATAAGTAGACATTGCAGCTCTTACATCATGCTTCAGAACTGCTAGCATTCAGGGAAAAAAAAAAACAATCTTACCTTAATAGTTTTTATTCGGAACACCATGCTCCAACATATACTGAAAAACATAAGTTAAATTATTTTCATTTAATGTCTATACAACAAAAATGTTAATGGCTTAAAACCCTCAAACAATTTTCATATAATTTTTAAATACAATTATGAATTAGATAAAACAAGAAAAGTGCATTGAGAAAAAGTTACATCCTTACGTTAACTAAAAGGAAGTAAAAAATACTGCCATATTCATCCAAGTGATAAAAAATGGTATTTTCACGATAAATGTTAAAATGTATCATTTCTACTATTTTTCATTTTTGAGTATTATTTAGATTTTTTTTAAATCAAGAATTTGACAAAAGAGAAAAATTCAAAAGATTGTTTGATAAGAAGAAAAGGGGATCCCTAATTTACTGTGCATAATGCATCTTCTCTGCTTATCAGGATGTAATACATCAAATGCTCAGGCATACATGGATTATTTCCTGAGTCACTGAGACCTTGGGAAGATAAACAGGATTCCAAGTGTGTACAGCTAAAAAAAAAAGTATAATTGGCAATGTAAGTCTATGGTCTTATTTTCCTGTTAAAAACGTATTTTTTAAAATTTTATTTATTTTATTTTTTTTACACTTTGGTAACTGATTGTTCAGATGCATAACTCAGTTTTAAATTTTCCTGTTTGATGCGAGTGGTTATTTGCGATGCCTGTAGCTGAATATACTCAGATTTCTTTTTTCCATTTCTATTTCTCACAGGTCTCTGAAACCTTTCCATAAGGACAGCAATAGAAAAGATCAGAAATACATAAACAATGCAATGCTTAAAGGCAAAAGAAACTTCAAAGAAATAGGGACTCTGCACTTTTGAACCATCACTGAGAGCTTATCTAATGACAGGTAAATGAGTACAAAGTTGATGGATCATATCAAATTATGGATTAGAAATATGACAATTAAACAATGATACTTTATGTTTGATATGGAGCTACAAACAACTTTCCCAAATCTATAATATTCACTTCAACATGATCCAACAAAACACCAAAACACATCTTGTTTACAGAGTACACTGCATGGAAGAAGGAGTTTACTTAGAAATTAAAATGGAAATACAGGCCAGTTGAATTTACATGGAAAATGCCAAATTATTTGAAAAAAAAATAAAAATAAAATTTTATAGCATAACATCACAGACATTGTTTAATATATAAACCATATTATAAAATTTTACTCTTATAGTTTCTTTAAAAAGTTGGAAGTGAAATAAATAGTTATTGGCACAATTGTAAGCAGATGTAACCGGGAGCAAAGGTAAAACAGAATCTGAAAAACTAAAAACATGGCCATAGTCAAAAGGCACTTCATGTATAAATTTTTTATTAGACTTTTTCTATTGAAATATCCTTACTTATGCTTGATTAAGTCCACAGTTATAGCTGTCATCAGAGTCAAATATTTTAAAAAATTTTCTGTTCTTCGTGAAAACTAAATATCTCGGCCCTGTTTTTGGCTAGTCACTGGTTTCTTACAAACCCACTGGTATATATCCTTGTCCATTTATCAGACTTTGAGCTGTATTTACTGTCTGTGCCTGCTCAGATTGCTTCTTGTCATTTAGTTAGCATCCTTTCAACAAGCAACTGTATCAGTTGCATTCTCCCCTGCTAGCAATTTTTATCAGTGATAATAATTGTAATCCTTGCAATACGTCATCTAGTAATACTAATAATAGTCTTGCTAGTGCATTGGCAAGCAATCCAAAGAAAAGTAAATGCATGTAGTTCTTACTATTGAGCAAAACTAAAAAAAAATAAGAAAGCTGTTGGATAAGCAGAAACACTTGTCTAAAAACAGTTTGATAATTTCTTCACCGAGTTTCAGACAGTAAACAGAGGCTTTTTCTACGTTTCTGAACACTTGGAAATTTACAGAAAACTACTTACTGGAAGCATTCCAATAGGGCCAGAAAACGTTTTCTACATCTGTTAAAGAGCTGGCAATTTAAAATTATGATGTTCTAGCTATGGTTTGTTTACATGTAAGATAAATAAAAAGTTATCAGTGTGTTGCTGAATGAGCTAGTTTATAAAATAGCTATTTCAACTTGTTTAAATGACACCATATTTAAGAGTAGCATCACACGCAACATAATTTTAAACCCACACATCCAATAGATAGAAAAATAAAGATAATCCTAGGATGCAGTTAACCAAAAAACATTTATGACATGCACATTATAACTATACAGTGGCTGAATAAGAGTCATCAGAATTGAGCAAATGTTAATTTTTAACAGTTAAAAGAACTGAGCAAAGAGATAGATATAAATAAGGATAGCATGATAGTCCAGTAGTAGAATACTGGGCTGCTGAGGCTGAAAGAAGTCCCAAGTTCAAATCCTAGGCAAAATCTCCTTTGGTCTTATGGGATATTTCCTTGTAGATTCAGCAAAAATCACAAAATTTATTTTGGAAATAATTTTATTAGAAATTCAGGTACAAATGATTGCATGCACAGACCTGTCCAGTGTCAAGCCACTCCTGAACCAGAGACAATGTCAGAAGTGTCTTACCTGGGCTAAGGAGAAAAAGAACTGGACTGTTGCTCAGTGGTCCAAAGTCCTCTTTCAGATGAAAGTAAATTTTGCATTTCTTTTGGAAATCAAGGTTCCACAGTCTGGAGGAAGAGTGGAGAGGCACAGAATCCAAGTTGCTTGAAGTCCAGTGTGAAGTTTCCACAGTCAGTGATGATTTGGGGGTGCCATGTCATCTGCTGGTGTTTGTCCACTGTGTTTTATCAAGTCCAAAGTCAATGCAGACATCGTCTACCAGGAGATTTTAGAGCACTTCATGCTTCCCGTCTGCTGACAAGCTTTATGGAGATGCTGGTTTCCTTTTCCAGCAGGACTTGGTACCTGCCCACAGTGCCAAAACTACTAGTAACTGGTTTGCTGACCATGGTATTACTGTGCTTGATTGGCCAGCCAACTCGCCTGACCTGAACCCTATAGACAATCTATGGAGTATTGTCAAGAGGAAGATGGGAGTCACCAGACCCAACAATACAGATGAGCTGAAGGCCGCTATCAAACCAACCTGGGCTTCCATGACACCTCAGCAGTGCCACAGGCTGATCGCCTCCATGCCACACCGCATTGATGCAGTAATTCGTGCAAAAGGAGCCCCAACCAAGTATTGAGTGCATAAATGAACATACTTTTCAGAAGTTCGACATTTATATATTATAAATCCCTTTCTTTTTATTGATCTTATGAAATATTCTAATATTTTGAGATAGTGGATTTTTGATTTTCACGAGCTGTAAGCTGTAATCATCAAAATTAAAACAAAAAAGGCTTGAAATATTTTACTTTATGCGTAATTAATCTAGAATATATGAAAGTTTCACTGTTTGAATTAAATTACGGTAAAAATGCACTCTTCCACAATATTCTAATTTTTTTGAGATGCACCTGTATATATATATGTCAGTTCAATAACGGCCCATTCAACACATTTTTGTAAACTGACAAGAGAAAAAATTATTTTGACATTCTCAAACTCTGATATTTATTTGTTGCCCTTAACTAAAATGAATGAACATAAAATATAATATAAAAGGTTGTTTTTAAATGATTATTTTTCCTGGCCTATGTGGTCCAATCAACAAACCTAGGGATAGAAAAGACTGTTTGCTCTCAGGAAAGGTAAAGAGAAAATATTTTAAAATACTGAACGGATTCAACTGAAGGCTCAGTCAATACTGGCACAAACTGCTGGTTGTTTTATTTATAGCGCTATCAACAATACCAACCTCACAGTTTGAGTCTAACATTTAAAACTTGAATATCTAAAAAATACAAGTGCCCAAAGTAATTTACTAGAATGTCATACAGGTTTGTAGCTTACCAAATCAAACTCACTTCTATTGTTGTACAGCCATGAATGCCAAAAGTTTCCCGTTACCGTGTAATTGTCTAATTTTGCTTGATAGAGTCGAATTAACCCCTCCCCCTAATTTACATAATGACGTCACGTTAACGTGCTGACGTGAAGGCGGCCGCTGTGTAGTTTACCGTGGACTTAATGGGAAAATGACCAGAACAGTGAAGTCTCAGGCTATATGAACATGATTTGAGAATAGATTTTGTTATTATTATTTCTAAGATAATACAAAATATTTGGCTGCCGTGTGAATTTTTAAAATATCTATTAAAACCAATCTATGCTCTGACAGTTCTGTGAAGTAACGATGACAACATGTGAAGCAAATAGTTTGAACAAACGATTTTTTAACAACTTGTAGGAAACATTTATGTACCAACAATGGCAAAGCCATCATGTTTTGAAGCAACAGACAGTAAAGGAAACTTATTTAAAAAGTGAAGAAAAACTTAAAACAAAGAAAATCAATTTTGCTTAAATAACTCATTAATTTATCTTCTGGCAAACTGCTTCTCTGTTGACTGTAATCCCATGCCTTTGGATATTTAACAAGTATAAACAATTCCTTTCTGCTTACCTTTTATCATTTACTTTCCTTCGCTTTACTTTAATCCCCTCTGCACCCAGAATGTATCTAGACTTCTTTTCTGTTTCATATTAACATTTCCACTTGATCATTGTACTTGTTGCACACCAACTGTAATAAATATGATTTTCAGTTAGGCCAACTACAAAAATCTTTCTACTGTCTTATTTCAGAGCTACCAAAACTTACTATGGTTTTCTTGTAGCATTTTCAATATTTTCATTTCTTAACATTAATAAAAGAAGTTTTTAATGTAGACAACAAGACAATCCAAAAGGCCACTAGGCTAGAGGATGATGATCAAAAAAAGAATTACCAACACCAATTTATTAGAAGTGAGTTTTATTAACATTTTGTTTAACTTGTTCTAGTAGCAAGTGTTCTCAATGTTCACCAACATTCAAAAACAGCTTCCAGACACGGAAGACACAGTAGGCAGCTGTGCACAACTGATTGATGTGGATGGTAAGAATGTGTTGCTGAATGCTGAAATATCTGCCATGATGAAAGACATACAAAGCCACCCCTACATTACTTTTATTGCTATACAAAAACTTCACAAAAGCCATGCAATCGTGCAGAGAAAATCTATTCACATCCATCTCCAAAGGTAAACTGACACATCCAACGGCTCTATAAGTTTATATATAAGAGAAAAAATAATCAGAAACGGTGTGACATAACTTAATTGGCACGACAACAAGTGGCAAAATCTGCAAACTTTGGGAATGCATTCCCCATGAATCCCAGTATATGTACATTTACTTTGCTTAACATGCTACAGTTTGGAGTTGTAAGCAACTGATATATATAGGAGCATCTTCATGTTACCCAGCATGTAATCACAATATAGTTATACTCATCAGTAACTAATAGCAACAATAGTTCATTTATACCACCACCTATTTAACAAATCCATTTTTTCTTCTTATTAGATGGCACCATTTTCCCAAATAAAAACAATTATATGGAGAAGAGATGCTGTGACTGAACTGTTTTAAATTATTATTTTCCCGCTTTAAGTCTGCATTAAAAAAAAAAATGTTATAATACATTGCTTGCTGTAAATGGTTGTTTCAGTTGCTTTGTCATATTAGATAATGGCTGCTATTTCTCAGAATACAAGAGCAGCACCTGTTGGATGAACTGAATGATTTGCACTGATTCATCCACCTGTGCTCTCTTGCCCTCTGTATTTCACATGGGCTCAAATGCTCTAGACTACAGCACATGCAGAGAGACACAGGACGCAGTTTAAAATCATGCACATAACAGGAGAGAAACTCGCATAAATACCACGTTGTGGGAGATTGCCAAACTAGGCCAGACCCCACTGAGAATCAAACCTGGGTCCTCAACCATGGTAGGCCAGGTGGTGTGCACTTATCTGCCACCTCAAGTTGAAAACATATTGGAATGCACCTACTTTGAACAAAGAATGAAATCTTACTTCTTTTGATAAGTTAGTTAATCCAATACTGCTTTTATATGAATTAGTAACGACAGGCAAGTCAACTGAAGGAAGCGAGAAACAATTAAATAGATCTATTTTAATTGCTTAAATCTTTTTATTTACTTTAACCTACAAACTAAAAATACTAATCCAAGCAGAAATGCATCACGAGGAAGCAAGTTAATGCTTAAAACTTTAAGAATCAATTTTCATGCAGATTCTGGTGAAACTACTTGTCTACATTTTCAAAAAAGAAGGTAACCTTCAGACACAATGCGCCTGGATAAACTGCTGAAATAACACTAAAACCAGAAAAATATTAAAGCTATTATTAGCCTGGTATTTGTTAGAACCTTGTGGTTTAATTGGGCTAAGAAAATGTGAAACATATGGGCATTTTACAACTTTTCGGTAGACCTGTCATTCTAGACCCAGTTTCCACAATTACTGTAACCATAACAACAAAATCTTTATTTTATTTTCATCAGCATCACCTTTCAGACTATAAATAAGTAAGTTAGCTTTGAGGATATGGAAAATCAATATTTTTATCTTTAGAACACATGATAACCTGGCAAGCTTCCTAGAAAGGTCCTGTAAATATTTTGTTTGGAATTCACATTGAGGCGTAAGAACACCCCAGCCAACAAGTAACCCTTCCCTTTTGAATTCAATTTATGCTGCTGTTTATTCACAAAAATCCATGGTGCATTCTGACCCTTTGAAAAAATAGGTCTGGGGAACAACTCCCGGTGAGATCATGTAATTATACCCTTAGCAAATCCTGTACATATTCAGCTGGTTCAAAACGGTGCAGAAAAACCTCCTACCTATATCCACTGGTAGCCGATCAGATTAATACTGTCAGTAATAATTAATTAAAATAATCTAAAGGGTCCAGGGAAACAGTTTCTTATTGCCCGGAAATGGCAGAAGTCAGTTCAGTCTACATTGTGTCCACTCTATTATTGCTACTAAATTATTTTGCTTACAGATTTTTTTAAGTAAACTGAAATCTGGCATGGAGATACACCATTCCACAATTACCTCATAGATCACGATGTTAGGAGCGCTCTGCCTGTTCCATGTCAGGCTCTGAGGGCTGGAGTTGACAGGAAAGGATTTCCTTATTGATACCTCTAGAGTCGGACAAAACATTTGGCTGCCAGTAGGGGGTGGGTAGTACATCTACCTACCTTACAATCTTTTGATATTTTCTTTCCTCTTTATAATTTTTATTTTAAAAAAAATGTTCAAATTGTAATTTAAAATAATTAAGGGTATATCTTTTAAAATATTTTTTTTCTAGCCTGTTTTCAGAATTTTAAGAAAAAGCATTTTTTTAAAAAAAAAAAGGGGGGGGGTATTTGCAAAATTCCTTTCTGATGAATATTGTGTGCGATGAACAACTTGGATGAATACGGCTGACATGAGAAATGACTAATCACTTGCACGCATGAGAGAGATAAGACGCTGACAATAAAGAAGGATAAAAAACCTGCCTTCCATTCTGTCTTATCTATAATATCTTTGTGCCCCTTTGCTGCTTTTGGTTGGTACACTTAACCAGGTACTATATCTTTAATTACCAGTCACCCAGTGCACTCTTCTTCGTTCTAAGTTTAAAAAAAGGGGGATCTAGGCTTATTAAAACAGATTCCCTACCAGCTTAGCGGAGAAACTTAATCAAATGGTTTCTTGTGAAAATTGGATGTTGATAATTTCTGGCTCAGGTAAGTTTTCTAACTCAATCATTGAACTGCAATTGAATGGCTGATCTGAGCAGCATTAGTTCTCAACTAAACTAAACAGAAGATCGTTGTATTGGCACTCTTTTATTCCCCTTTCTTGTACGCAGTTCGCAATAAACATGAGTTTCAACCAACTGACTCCTTAAGAGTGACTCCGGAACAAAATGACTGGAATTCTGTCTGAATGACCTGGTACAACCTTCCAATAGACATGGCAAGCATATATTATTTTGAGTCTAATACATCTGACACGACTGCAAGAAAGCAGGGTTATTTAACAGGTCAAAAGTCACATTACAAAAAACGGGAGGGAAGGATAGACTAAAGAACAATTAGAATAGAGAATCTACAGGAAAGAGTTAATGTATAACTGGACTGTACTAATTTTTTTACAGTTAGGCAGACCACCGGAGGGAGCGGGTGCTAGTTGTTATTACAGCCCCAGTAATTCCTAATTAAAGGTATAATGGGGCTATAATCGATGTCATGTGCTTTGACTTTCAACTGTAGTGTTAAAGATAAGACGTTGGTCATAGTTCATCTTTATATCTGATTTGGAATTAAAGCCCCCCCAGGGGGGAGGGGGTCAGCTCCTCTATCATTTAGCATGAAATTGCAATATTGGCAATAGTTAATAACTTCTTAAAATGTAGATAAAACTCGTTTACTCTCAAAGTTCGCAAGCCACAGTTTTGTTCCGGAAAAGTATTAAAAACTGTGTTAAGGACAGGCATGACAATGTCTGTTGTAACCTCTTATATGAGATTTCTGTAAAATTATTTTTGTAATGAACAGTGTTTCTGAGGTCACACACACATTCACACACACACCACACACACACACACACGCCCCTCTTAAATGTTAACCTAAACTTTGAATGAAATAAGTGCCATGAAAAAACATGGTGTAACCTTTTTAATTTCTTTCTTTACCAAATAGTAAACTATCTCAATTTACAAGAGAATCTCTGAGCAAAATTAGACCAGATTTACTTCCTCCAAGTGTGACAAGTTTGACTCATTTCTCTTGTTATTTCAATAACAACTTTTTATTCAGAATAATCTGCCTTTGAAATTGTAAATAATTTCCGACTAAACTATGCACCGAACACAAGCTCGGTCTCTATGGGTTTTTGTTCTTTAGTTACAATAGATATTTTAGATAAAAAGGCAAACTTGTTTCAACCTGCCTCTACAAGCATCACTGACCTAGGAAAGCAGTAAATTCAAAATAGATCAAAATCTTGTGACAAATTAATAATTTGTCAAAAAGAAAACAGATTTTCTTCCCCAACGTTTGAACACTTCGCTACAACATTTCGACAGAACCGTTTTTCATGCATAAAACAAACCACTAACCATAAATAGTGTTGTTCCTGACAATTGTTAACTTTTTCTCTCCCTTACATAGTTTTCATTTTTCAGTTTCAAAAGTGAACCCCTGTGATTTTCCATTTAGATATACGCTGAAGCAGCCAGAATATGAAAGCTCTAAAAATTATCATATAAGTCTAATCAATTTTTAAACTTCATATTTTTAAATAATAAAATGATTTGTGATGGTATCAGTAATTTGAAAAGACTACAAATTTCCAACTACATTAAGACATCAAAAAAGTAAACCAATAATCTAAAAGCACCTTCTAAATGATGAAAGGTTGCAATACATACACCATGGTATCTTTTTATCATTATAAATTCTTAAGCACATTAAAAAAAACAACGGGTGAGGAAACAGCTGTGGCTACTATATCCATACTTAAGGATCAGGGTCAGGGCTATAACCAGATACTCTGTCATCTCAGCCTGACTGCCAGGTACTGGTAATAACAAGCAAGTGAAGAAGAATATTTTCAATGACAAATTTTATAAAAGGAATCCTTTTGAGAAAATAAACGAGTTGAGGATAAAACATGTAAACACTATGTTGAAAAGGTATTCAAACTTTTATTTTAAAAATGTGGTAAAGATCCAGAGGGGATTTATCATTATATACTGTTACTTTTTATGGCTCTATTAAGATAAAACAAGTAAACACCGAGTGCTTGCCAGTTTTGGGCTTGCTGTTATAGATTTTTGGTCAACTCTGCTTAAGCAAATACTTTTTCCATCCCCACCTCCCAGAGAGTATAACAATGGTAAGTAGATTAGACTGTAGTCATACATAACAGGCTTTCTTGGATGTTTTAGTAATTTAAATAATGACAAGAGAATTAGGCTTTGCACATTACATACCCTACTCTTGGGTTTTATATCAACTTCAACATCTCCAGCTCTCATCACCTGCTTCAACTTCCAAATTTACAGCTTCACAAAGAGTGCAGATTGGCAGATTACAAAAGTAGATAAAAGACTACAAATTAAATGTAAAATCATAGTTTACAAATAACAGAAGGACTAGATGGTGTTGTTATTGTAAAATTTGTCAGGAATATGAGTCGGAAGTTATCAACTATTCTGCCAGAACTACAAATGTGAAAAACAAAGTGGTGATTGCATATGGCAAAAGCAAAGAACACATCTTGGCCATACAAAAAAGCCTACTTAAAAGATTGCCAGCAATGAGAAATTTATCATTCTAAGTAGTGTAATGCAAATGGAAAAGAATGATGAAATAAAAATGCAAAAGTTGTTAAGAACTGCCTACTATCTTGCTAAAAATACACATCTCTTTACACAGTTTCCTGAACTTGTTTTTCAGCAAAATCAAAATGATTATTCATTAGGTAACACTTGTTGTATTGACAAGCTGCCAAACAATGTATAAGTCAGATAGCTGGAGTATACTCTGGTGACTTGAAGGATATTGTACATAAAGCTGATGACAGTACTGATATAATTTGTCTGTGAATGTCTGTTTTATGTAAGTATGACTGTCAGTGAATCTGCAACATGCAATATTTGAAGCTAGAATTTGCGCTGGATGTTTCCGCTAAAGAAATAGTTGCTGCATTTGATATTGTTTACAAAGCTTTGGCTTTGAGGTAGATTTTTGGAAAAAAAAAAAACAATTTAAAGGCTATGGGGCTGATAACACTGCTTATTTGAAAATTAACAGGTGAATGTCTACACTTGTGAAAGCTAGTTGCTCACGGCTTATTATAATTTACTACATAGGTCATCGTTTAAAGCTACCCCATTTACTACTTCTATCACAACTTTGCAAAAAGACTGTATGAACTAAGGAAAGTAGTTAACAAAGCCAGCTAAAGCCAATTAGTGACGGAGTAAAACAACAAATGAACCAGCATATGAGAGAGAACATACAAGACCCATTAGATAATTTAATGTGATGATTACTGTTAGTCAAAGTGAGTGCGCTATAACACAGTATAAAAAAACATTTGCAAATTTCCTACCAAGCTTTTAGTACGTTAGCAAGGTTTTGTCACCAATACTCAAAATTTAATTTCTACCCCTGTATACAGCGGTGTGCAAAAGTCTTGCATAAAAATAATTTTTCCTGTAAATTAGCTCACATTTTGTCGAAAGCAGTTGTTATCAAATCTCGTTCATTAAAGTATTTCTATATTACTGTTGTGCATCTATTCCAATAATATCAAGCATATTGTTTCATTGTAAGAAAAGTTATAATTTTTAGAAAATCATTTGCATCAAATGAACATGTGCAAAAGTGTTGCATAAAATCTAGACAGCTATCTAATCAATTCAGATTCAATTCCAGTTATGCAGAAAGTGATCGGATCTATCAATGAGTAGAATATCCGAAATTCTTGATAACTTGTTCACAACGAGGAGGCTGACAATTGTCACTACTGGACTCCGACCAGGCTTCCTCAATTCTCCGTATCAAATCGGTTTTATTTTTCGGTTTTTTGGCACTAATGCTGAATTTAATTGAGTGCCAAATGTTTTCGATGGGATTGAGATCCGGGCTTTGAGCTGGGCAGTCGAGGAGGGGGATTTGCAACTCTGCCATCAAGGCCTTGACACTCCTAGCTGTGTGGATAGGGGCCTTGTCCTGCTGATAGATGGCCGTCAGGGGCATGTGGTCACACATATACGGTTCGACAATGTCTGAGATGATCTTAGCATAGTCATGAGCATTCATTCGACCCCCCCACATGATGCAACGGACCGACACTGGACGATAGAAAACAGCCCCAAACCATGGCCAAATCTCCCCCTGCATGCAGAGTCAGTTGAGTGCAACTAGGATGGTATTACTTGGACACCAATTACTGAACGCACACCCAACCCGTCGAGTGGATCCTCACAAATTTGCTTTCGTCAGAAAACAACACTCGGAACCACTGGGCCACAGTCCAGTGGAGATTTGTCGCGAGCCAACTGCAGTCGCTTTCGACGATTGTCCAGACTGATGAACGGCTTCTTCTGTGCTGTTCACCCGAACAGTCCCATGTGGATCAAACACTGTCTGATGGTGCATGAGGCCAACTGGATCCATGGTGCCTGGACAAGGCAGTCTGGATGTCAGTGGAAGTGCGGAATCAGTCCGAGTTCAACATGCGGGCAATCAGATGATTCTGTCGAGCCGTCGTTTTCCACAGTCTGCCGGCTCTGTGTTTTGAAATTAGGCTGCCATCAGCTTTCCAACGTTTCAGGGTGCGAGATATCGTCGACTGATTGCAACCGATACAATCCACAATGACCCACTCAGTTTCACCATCTTCTTTCATGCAAACTATTCTGGCCCGCTGGTCAAATATCGGGCTCTCGGCATCACTATATTGAACAAAAATGAATCAGAATAGTGGAAAATGACAGTTTGTTCATATTTATATTCTACTATTCTAAACTATTATAGCACAAAATATATATTCTAATTTTTTGTAGTTTATGCAACACTTTTGCACACACCGATTTCATGCAAATTATTTTATTAATATTTAAATTTTGACTGTGCAATTACAAAATGGATCTTAGTGTTATAAATCGTTTAAAGACACCAATACCTTTCAATTAAAACAGAAAACATACAATAGTTGCTAATTTCTACAAAATAAGAACCCATTTTCTAAGTCTAGTCATTTTTATGGAAGACTTTTGCACACCGCTGTATACTCAAATATTTAAAAAACACACTTTCTAAAAAAAAAGAGAGAGACTTCGCCCAATTGACCTTATAATGTGATGTAGCATCATGACAAATACATAGGTGGTATTGCCTTTCAATGACAGGATGTCAATAACTGTAATAACACAAGGTGTGGTGTACCATCGAATTCACTCACTATCAAGCAGCTGAGATCAGACAACTAAAGGCAAGCCATACAATGAGAAAATTCTAACTGAACGGCACTGTCACAAATTTTGGACTGTTTTTCTCAAACTGAATTTGCCATTTGCATGAATATTTTGCAGACTGTTGTGCCAGACAGAATGACAGATTTGGTGGTAGCAGTGTTACAGCATGAACTGGTAGCCCAGTGGTATATGGACAAAATTCTGCATTATGTTCTCCATTCTCTTCACTAATGAAGTGGACCGCACCTGATAGCCCAGATCATCCACCTCCACACATCGAAGCTGACAAGCTTTCTTAAAGACCATAAAGTTTGTTTCTTTTTTAATATATATATATATATATAAAAGTCAGCATAATGATTCGAGACTTTCCTGGAGATAGTGGCAGGCCTCCAAAATTCAAAAAAAAATTTAGTAACCAGAAAAATTTTCCAGTTGCCAGTTAAAATAGCATCATGAAAAGGTTAAGAAATTTTTTTTTTTTTTTTTTTTTTGCCTTCTCAGCAACTCAGGGATTCATTGACCAAGTATCTGAAAATTGCTTTCTGTCACTCATGCAAAAATTATGTGGCGATAAACTGCAGCATAAGTGAAGTCTTATGTATCTTCTGAAAATGGGTTTGTTGGAGTGGATTTGCTAGTTTGTAAATCCTGTGATTATTCCAAGCTACCTGCTAAACAGAGGCAGCGAGAAAGTTCAAAAGGCAATCCTGAACCAAAACTTTCCCAGCACAAACAGAGTCTGTGCGAGCAACTTAACTTTCTGTATCGAATTTTGACTAGGCCTCACAGGTCCTTATTCTGTGACGGTCACTTCCTTCTTCTCCTTTGCATCTCCTATTCGCATCCTCCCCTTCATTTTCGCACACGATGCATCACCACTCAGTCATTTCTTAAAAATAGATGTTATGTGATTTCTAAACTCGCAGTTTTTATACCTGTTTGAGATCGATAATCAAGAGTATATTGAATCATTTTGTCGTCCATAATATGCAAGATAATGGTTCGTACAAGTCAACTGATGTCTGATTAGATTTTGGCAGGACTGCCATCTTAGCTTGGTCATGGTTTTAACCATTGGTGTCATTCATGCTTATTGGAAAAGATAGTTGCTAACTAGATTTTTTTGGTTGAAACCCTGATAATATTAGTAATATGAGGTTGTGCGCCTTGACAGCTGCATCTGCCACTGACAATGTTAGTGGAAACATCTCAAACTCCCTTCTGCCGCCTCTTGCCAAAGGTCCAGTTTTGACCTGGTGATGGTCAGAATTGTCTCGTTCTTCCACTGCATTTTAGCATTCAGCTTATTCAGATGGCTGAAAATGTCAGCAAGATATGCGAGCTTAGCCCACCAGTAATTATCAGATAGTAACTCTTTATAGGGCAGTTCATGCATTTTTAAAAACTGTCAGTTCTCCCCAGAGTTCATGAACACAAGAGAAGACACCACCCCCACCTTCCGCTTGCAGCAGCACCTCAATATCAGCTGACATGTCATCAATTCACCATTTAATTGTATTATTAGAGAATGGATTTTGTTGATCTCTTTTGCAGCATCAGCTCCTAACATCACACCTATGATTTTTTAAAATGCAGACACGATAAAGGTTTCGGCTTCTTTGATTTTACCACAAGCTCAGCCACCAGGTAACTAGCCTCTTGAGCTTGATCCAATACACACATACACACCATCAAACATTGGTGTGTTTCATTTTTTTTTTTTAAGTGCTTGAAGTACTAAATGCCTTTTCTGCAAATGCCATTTAATTTACTTGGTAACATCGCAACGTTTGCCAACTTCTCTCTGCAGATGAGGCATTCAGGTAAGTGGAAAGCGGCATCTCCTGTCCATGAAAATCCAAAAGCCAGATAGCTCTCAATATACTGTATCTGAACAGTTCTTGTTTTTTTCTTGGTGTTCGGATGTTTCATCAATGATTGAATAAGCAGAGGAATTGCCTCTTTTGACACAAACTTATCCATTTATTCTTAGATCAGGGGATATTAAATAGATCTGGCAATGTGGATATGGTCAATTTCACTGCATCTGCTATCATTTTGTCTCAATTTCACCCTTTGGCCACCTGCATTTAGAATTTTCACATTTCAGAATTGAAAGACCAACTAGTCACTTTTAACCCTTTGAACCCTGAACTCCTGAGAGGTCCAAACAACAAAGATTTCCAGGAAACTGGCTATTTCAATTGATCCACCATTTGCAAACAAGTATCCTAATGCTATTTATAATGAGCGCACTGATTGGCCAATAAAGTTGTTTACATTTACTATGTGCTAAAAACCCCAAATATTGGGGTAATGGGATATTGTAATATGTCAAGTATTCCAAAATATAGGGGATACAGGTTCTAAGGGTTAAAGTATTTGATGAATAATTTTCATGACTTTTATGAGTTGTAAATTTGGTGGGATTAAATATTGTTTAAGATGAAACAATATGTTCGTTTTACATTGATTTGCATTACCTTTGTACAAAATTTCACGAGACACTGGTTGGAAACCACTGGCCTAGTCATCCAGTGCAGCTCTGTAAGTATTCTACTGGAGAAAACTCAGAAAAACCAAAACCCATCAAACATTAAACTCCAAGACACTCAGGGAAATATACAGACATTGAGTCATTGCCTGCTTGCAACATGCCTCTGCACGTGTTTATTAATGAATACCACATCCACATTTGGCTGCAAGATTTCAACTTTGCAGTCTACTCTGGTATGAAATGTTCAATGAAGAAAGGTAATGCACAACTGTTGCAAGTGATTAACACCCTTATCAAGATGTTCTTACATCTAAAACTGCTTATCCGATGAACAGTCTATAGCATAGTTCTCTCTCTTTAAACAACAAGGTTCAAAACTGACTGTCAACATATTACAGCAAATTTCAGGACCCTTCACTTAGGAACGTTCTCCACCATCTCCTTGGGAATATTTGATAAATCTAGCCACTAGGACTAGTTTAGTAGCCACTAATTTGTCTAACATAGGAAACACTGATGTTGCTCTGAGAAAGCAAGCTCTAATGTTGCAGTCATACCTGACTTTCAGTTCTTCTGTAAACTTGTCATGATCCTACCTAGCCCACAACTTAATTCTGATGACATCTCACCAACAAACCAGAATGCAAAGCAACAAACTACCCCAAATATTCCAATTGCCAATGACAGCTGGCTACACCTAATAACACATGGATGTTTGCATTTTAACTTAATGCAGAAAAACACTTTCCATTTTCATTCTATAGCTGTAGATCAAAAAAGAAAGATTCTCCACAGGTAAGGAAAAGCCTCACATTTCACAAATAGCTGTGGTATTCATGTTTTGATCTCTCCAGGTTGACCTTCACTGTATGACATACTAATTAGCATGATTACATGAAAATTCTCTAATTCCACTTGAAATGCATATTTTCACTATTTTTATCAAATATTAAAATTTGCATAAAAGCATTCTG
This sequence comes from Nautilus pompilius, assembly GCA_018389105.1. Lineage (NCBI taxonomy): Eukaryota > Metazoa > Mollusca > Cephalopoda > Nautilida > Nautilidae > Nautilus > Nautilus pompilius. The sequence continues at coordinate 37,535 of JACATO010001417.1, read as the reverse complement.
AATCTGTTTTTTAAATTGTGGTTTAATAAAAATGTCACCAGTAAATTTTGAGAGCTCTGCTAGAGACTATCTAACCATGACCACTTGATTAAATTATTCAAAGCTAATCTAATTACATTATGATCAATGCACGGTAGAGAGCCAGTGATAGCTATATAAGACCCTAAATAGAATTATTTATTAAAATTACTCATGCAGTTGTAGCTACCCACTTAAAGCTATTCATATTTAACTATTATCGTTCTTAAAAAAACACGTGCAAACATGCACTGTTAAAAGCCAGTTGATTTTTAGCCTCACCCCATTAGAAGAAAAATAAAACCTTTTCTTTTTTCTAAAATAAATTCAAAGTGGAGATAACTTGCTTAGTCACCAAAGCTAATGCCCCACACCTTCCTAGCTCACTTCTGAGATGACCTTGAAAGTTTGAAATAGGGGTTCACCAAGATGAAGAAACCCAAACTATACTACTTTATCAATAAATATGGGCGTGTTCATTTGAACAGTTGAAATAATTCAAATAGGATGAAAAATTTAAGCAAATATATATAGTTTTAAAATGCCATTACTGTATCATTTGAAGATATTTTTTAAAATTCTATATTACAGAAAACCCACTAAGACTAAAAACTCATCAATATTTAATATAGAAACTAACTAAATCAGTAAGTAAATAAATTAAAGTCAAAGAATAAATACTAAACAAGGATGCTGAAGTTTGTGCTGACAAATGAAAAACCGATAGGAAACTGATCGACTATGGCATATCTGATTGAAGACTAGATCTGACTTCATGGGCATAAGGTAGTTTTCTTAGATTCTTCTTGCAAGCAGAAACACACATACAATCTGAATAGTGACTTAGAAAGTGAGTTTCTTTTCCTCTGGGTGCTGGCAAATTAGTCAGAATAGACTTCAGATATATTCGCAAAGACTCTAAACAATCATAGTTAGTAACCATAAGAATATTAGTTGGTCACTTTAGGGCATCTTTGTATGGAGTTTGGATGGATTACTCTCCAAACACAATTTGGATACAAATTTTTATTTTTCTTGCAGGCTTTCTTTTGGAAGTGGGAAAAACTTCGCAATTCAACATAAGATGTAAACAAAATCACATCTGACTAGATTTTAACCAAAACAGAATTTGTTTGTTGCTACTTTCTACTAGATGAAACAACTTCCTGTTGTTATTTGTTATTTTGGTGTCTTGGACCTCAATGGTAAAATTCATCAGATACTCCTGACAAAATCTTTAAGTGGACTGGTGTTTCACTATGATTGTACACTGAAATGCCATCACTAGAAAATCAGAAAGCACATAACCATTCAGAAAATTCCTCAATCTGACTATGGCAGACAATAGGTAAAGTTTATGTACATCACTTTTTTTTGTTGTTGCAGTAATTAAATGGAAAATAAAACAATTTCCCTTATAATTCACAAAGTCATGACATCTACTATGGAGAAAATTTTTTCTTACCTCCACAAACCTTTATTTTAAGAATTAAAAAAAATTATAAACTTGTATTTAATCAACTGATTTGGGTTTCTGACAAGCCCTATCATTTTAAGCATTCTCTTATCTTTATTAACATCATATTCCATTGTTCTCCGACCCATCTTGATAATTATTCCTTTATTTTAAAAAACTTAAAAAATTCTTTGTTAAAACTATTAAAAAATAAGCAGTTAATTAATGTTGTCAGTAAGTAATAGTTGTAGTATACCTCAGTTTTCAACCTGAAGCTGGCACAATGTATCATAACACAGATATTTCTATTATAATTTTTCATGTTATCAACAGTGAAATCCCATAATTGAGAGAGATTTTTAATTCTTTGAAAGCTCTTCATATGCTAGCAGTCTCTGAATCTCATTCCTGTATCTGTTTATCCACAACAATAGATATGAGAGAACCCTGAATCTAAATTAATTTAGTTGCCATCATCATATTGTCTAGCAGTGTCACTGAATTTATTCTGGTCTGATGATAATTCATTTTTCTGCAACAATGGCACAAGGTCTCATTCTCATAGATGAGTCATCCGTTTTCATGGCTGTAGTCCTCGTGACTGGAAGACCGACCAAATCTTTGCGGACTGAATAGCTGCCAGCATCTCAACAAGTTGGCTGATTGTTTCTGGAAACATTCCAAATTTATACACTATGTATATCTACAACTTGTTAAGTATTAGAGATCAGTGAAGAGTTAAACAGTTGTACCATCTACCCTAGTTTTCATGGCTAGAACTGCATTCACATGATGCATAGAATTAGGTTGTCTTTAACAGATTTATGTGCCAAAAGATTTTTATGAATTATGCATGACAAATTTTAACAAAGTTGTTTCTTTCTGGGGTCTACAGGTGGCCTGAAAACTAGTTTGATAAATAATATAAAACCCACATTTAAGTGTGGTAATCAGAATTCAAGGAAGGAATTACAGACTGATCTGTATGCAAGGTAACATTTTCCTTCCATTTCCTATCAGCAAGGAAACTGTTGATATTAAATTATATTTTCCAGGAGCACAATAAATCCAAAGCACACCTCCAGCAATGTGAGCATGTTTTGCGCAAAGAAAAGATGCAAAAGTGCTAGTTAGAATGGAAAGCAACATCTACTGACTACTGTAGAAGGTTAGTTTCCACCGTGCAAGATCTTTGAAAGTTGTTTCACGGTTAAGAAGAAATCATACTAAATATCATGTCTTTTTTCCCGATTGAGCATTAAAACACCGATTCCCATCACGCTTCATAGACAAACATTTCAACAACCAGCTTTATCAAAAGATGTATTACTCGGGGGTGGCTAAATACACCTTTTTAATACTCACTGCTATGTTCCTGCTTCTATGGTTATCACAAGTATTTCATAAAAAGAAAATCATTTTTATTCAAACCCAAAATTATATTTGTATTGTTATTCTAACCAGAATAAAAGCCATACATATTGTTTGGATAAGTCTAAGAAACTAAGACATAGCAAATAAGGTGACACAATAACACTACACCCTGGTGGCCATGCAGGCTGACCAGTGAAATATCCTATATTTCATATATAATCAATTTATATATTTGTGATCAAAGCGCAGACAAAAACTTAATAACAATTTGTCAGGTCATACATCTAACAGTCACTGTTAATTGTAGTACTTGAAACACATGTATATTATGTTAAAAATACTTAAACAAAATAAGAAAAGAAATGGCAGTCAACCAAAATAACTTAAATAAGAAATTTCTTAACATCATGGTGGTTGCTATTAACTTGAAACTAAAAGAACAGTTCTAAACTAAAGAGGGACAAAAGAGATACTTTCACGAAAAGTTTGACTCTATTCTTGTTTATTAGATATTTAAAATTTACTCTTCATAGGTCAATAATAAATAAAACTGTCAAACTACCAGATCTAAACAAGCTATAGATGCAGAGATGCAGTTACTAAAAAGTTTCTAATATATACATATATAGATCACAATACCTTTTCTAGGTACCCATAGCTTTACTTTAAAGAGACAATTAACTAAAATCATCTCCAAATTACTTTTGCACATCAAATTAAGCTTCAACATCAGTGCAAGATTGGGATATCTGCTTCTATTAAAATCTCTTGAAAAAACAGTTTATTCTGTAGTTCTGTAAACACTGTGAAACCGGCCAATTGAACTATGAGCAATTTCAATCCCACCTGTCAAGGGTTAAGGATCTGACTTTACCAAATAATGTGGCCCAAAACTTGAATTAAAATTACCAAAATCTACTCTTTCTCTACATCCAGGTTACTTCATCCCCATACATTCAGAGAGTTCGTTTCAAAACAGCATCCCCCAGAGTTTTTCTTATATTGATAACAGAATAATGCTAAAAAATATCTATTTAAATTACGCCTTGGTTGACCACTGCTCGCATTTTCTTTTTATGCAACCACGTGCACTAATAAATGGATTATATATGAATAACGGAGTATTTTTCTGGTGAATACATGACTAACGTCTTCGAAATTTTGAAGGCCAGTGCATTTTTTTAAAAGCTGTTTGCAACTTTCTATAATACACTATTTCCATGCATGGTATCCTTTAAAAATTAGGTCCAATTTTAAAAGCAAGACATCAAAGCTACAATGTTATCTACTTTTCCAGTTCAGTCCATTCTGCTGATTCATCATGACAAAGAAATATATGTTTGAGCCGTTAATGATAAAGTCCAGTAGTGCAGGCTGTGAGTCTGTTTTCAGAAGTCAATGTAGCACAATGGTTGGACATAGCAGATATTTTAAAGAAAAAAATAACAAGCAGCAGAACTTCAATATACAAAGGAGAGAAAGATACATGAGATTACTGAATACACAGAATATTTTCTAAGGTACTAATTGTAATTCCTTAGATATCCTGATAAAATGGGCACACTAATCAGATTGTGAAAGCCATTCCACAAACAAGGCTAGCATAGTATAATGGCAGAACATTGGAATGAACCTATCATTCAAGGCAGCTTAAATTTTTTATGGACAAAGAAGAATTTCAAGTCACTAGAGATTACCAGATGTTCTCTCTCTCATCTACCACACCAGCTAGCTAAGTACAAAAGGTACATCTCAAACCTGTAAGCATAAACCATCGTGGAGACATCTGCACACTACCAGCTAACTGTGAACGCACCATTTGCTCGGTGCTATAAATATTTGCTCAGTTCATGCAAACCTTAAAAATGTATGATAAATTGCCAATGTCTTTTTTTCATTGATAAAAAAAAGAAGTAAAAGATGGCTGTGATCAGAGACGATAATTGTATGTAGTGCCTAAGCAGCACTACTATATTATCACAATATTCCCTTGTAGTCAGTAAAATTTTTATTTATATCAGCAATATATTTTTTTTACAAAAATAGATCTAAAACTTTGTTTTGATTATGGAATATGCATATATTTTGCATATTCCAATGTAAAGCAACTAATATAACATTAAAATCTGATTTTCAAGATACAGAAAGCTTTGCACTGTATTTTGCTTAATTATTCATTCTTAGTAATACAATGTGAGTGAGTGATAAGGATTTGTTAATGCGAGAATTTGCTTTTTAAAATATTAACTGGCTATCCACTGGCACACTGTCCATTTTCAAATAAGAGCCTGGGCATAGATATTTGGAAGGTAGGGATGTCTTCAAAATTCTTTGTATGTAATTACCTGTGATTAGAAAGATCCCAAAGCTAAATGGAAGCTTTGCAGTCAAGAAGCCTCCCAACATAGAAAAACTGCAAAGACATTTGCAACTATGGATATGATAAACCACTGCCAAATACAGTGCAGAAATGCTTCAGCGAAAGGAAAGGATTCCTGCTGCTGTAAAAAGGAAACTTGAAAAACCCAGACCAGGCTGTAATAGAAAACAATTATGGAGGAATCCCTAGACAAGAATAAGTTGTGAGATGACAGATATCTTTGAGCCACAGCCATACACCAAAGAATAAGAGACATTGCTGCTGACTTAAACCTTACTCAGTGTAGCAGACGACTGGTTGAGTAGCTTTCTAACTTAAAATTATAATGTATTGCACCAAAACGTTTTCAGTCAACCAGTGATACTAGATATGTACATCACTATTTTCAAAGAACTCCAAAAGTTGCTACAAAAGGAAATGACAAGTATAGTATTGATGATGGACATTTGTACAGCTAGTACTGCTGGAACACAATTTCTTATTGTGAGTGGTCACTGACTAACACTTGATTTTAAAAGGAACAAAGCCATTCTAAAAGCAGATTTTTGTTATAATTCTGTCAATCTTAGCTATAGATATCTTCCTAGATAAAGCTAACACTACTATTAGAAGGAATCCTGACCACTGCATAGAAGCATTTACATATTTGGCAAATAAGGAAGCCTGTATTTCCACATGCATGGACCCTCACTTTAAGCTGAAGTTCCAAAGTAAAGACACGAGTATGGATAGAATAAGGCATTGGGGTGATAGAAGAGAAATGGAAGAGACGGAGACAAGGCAAAGATCCAGAAGAAATGTTATTCTGATACCAAATTTGATGATCCAGATATACCGCAAACTTGAAGCAACAGGAAGTTCCTGAACAATGTGCAGATCCTCAAGAACTAGAACAGAAAAAATACACACTGTTGCTATGGAGATGATTGAGGATTTTCCTAACCGGCCTCTACTACCGGCGTGAAGATTCTTCATTATAGTGGAAAGGAAGTACTCTTCACTAAGAGGCTGAAAAAAGTGGCACAGATGCATTTATGTGCACCTCCAGCTCCATAGACAGTGAGCAGCTTTTAGAACTGGTGAATAGATAGATATACGTAAACCACCTCAATCCAGAAAGTTGGTATTTCTGCATTATAATTTCAGAGTTTTTTTATTACTTCAAACGCTAAGCTACTATTTTGACAAACTTTCACAGTTGTTTTCAATGTCGAATCTGCGATTGGAGTCCGGTACTACTTTCGGTACTTGGGCTTTCGCGCAGTTATGTATAAATCTGGATTTGGAATTTGCTGTATTGTTTAGTTTAGTATAGAAATGTTTATGCTTTTGATTTAGAGTATGAAATGTCCATTGTATTTTTGACAGCTTTTAGAAGTTTGTAAATATGCTGGATTTCGTATTTTTGTTTGTAGAACTTTATTGCTTTTAAATTCACCTAGTTATGTATAATTTGTGTGTGGATAGACCTATAATGATTAGTTAGTGTTAAACATTTGAACATTTCAAATTCTACTACAAATGTTTGTTTATTTTTGTCAGTACATTTAGAAAGCTTATGTTTGAATTTTAAATGTGTTTTTAAACAAGTATTAATACGTGTTTTGGCCTTCACCTATTTATTAACAGGGGCATCAATTCTAGGTTTGGGAGGGGGTTCTTAAGGGTTAATTGCTCCCAAATGAGATATTGAAGCCTATAAAAAAAAAATTGCATTATAAATGTATATAGTTTATAGTGCATTTGATTTAAAAATCATAGGCTCGAAACCAGCTTGCATCAAAAAAGAAAAATAAATAATTAAGATGTAGCTGGCAACAGAATCATCATCAATGAAAGTTATCCTCGCAAAACTCTATAGAGTCCTTATGCAGATGATCCTGAGAGATAATTCAATTAAATGACAAAAGAAAAGGTAGTGATTAAAAACTCGAAAAGTTTTGTCGAAATATTTTTTTTTTTAAAACATCTCTCTTGTTTCCAAAATCAGATGACTGAGAATGTTTTCAATGCTGGCCCCGAGGAATACACCCTTCAAAATTAAACTTAAAACAAAAAGCACCAACTAGCTATGTATGCGAGCCTAATTGTAGCACTGTATTGTGGGAAGGTTTTCTAAATCATCAACGGACAGAAATTGCATTCCATTTCTACATCAACATTGCTGAGTGTTTAAGGGGCTCCTTCAAAACTCTTCCATCCATATACATATCGTTTTAACATCTAAATACTGTCAAACATTTCATATTTAAGCCTTACATTCAAATGTTTGATCCAAATAAAATGGCACAGAACCACTCACCTAATTAAATGAGGCAGATTATTACAAACCAGGCTGCTGTTGTCATAACACATGCATCCAAGATTTGAGAAAATGTACTAAAAGCCAGGTAACAAAAGAGTAACCACTAGTCACTTAGAATGATAATCAGTTATCAAGCAGCAAGACCACGGATGAAGACAGCCATTTTACCAGAATGCTGCTGAAGTGGTAACATCATCAGTCACACACAAAAATTCATATTACTTGTCATGTATGAAGCTAATACAAAGGAGCTTTGCCTTTAAGAGAAACAAAAAATGCTGCTTACAGTTAATGGGTTGCTTGCTTGTTTTTTTTTTGTGTAGAGTAACAATGGATATGCACACCCGCTGTTGCTGAGCTCAATCTTTTGTTATTGTGTAGGAGTGAGTTTGGCCAGTTAAACTTTCTGTTCAATTGAGATTACTGGTAGGTTTCTACAGAAGGTCATTGTTTTGATTTATTACCTTCCTCCTGCAAGTAGAAGTTTGAAGGAAAAAAAAAAGCTCAAGGAAAAGAAAATTCAGATACTCTGGTCACTGAAGTTGGACAATATGGCCCACAGATATAAAAATGAAATTTTCGATACAAACTTGCTTCCATACTTTTATCAGTGACAGTTTACTGGCAGAGTAAAAACAGAGGAGAAACTACATTTAAGACAAAAAATAAAATTGACAAAAGTTGTGAGAGTTGTTGCAACAAAGAAGCCATTTTAGATTTTCTACGAAAACATGCTATAAAGCTGAGCAGTTCATCTCAGCTATACCCTTGTGATCAAATGAAGTGCTGAAATTCTACTGGCACGTTGTATGCTCGATCTCTGTTGTAATTAGAAAAAAGTAAATAAGTAAAACTAACAAAGGATACTCCATGAAATATTCAGAAAACCATTATATAACATCTTCGATATTTTCACTCCAAAATCTTCAGCAGGTCTGGAGACATTGAGGTTGACTCATTCAGACAACAGATTTTGTCATTATCCACTTTTACTCATTATAAAAGGCATTTCTTTTATTCTTTTGATGATAATTATCACCTTATTTCTTCAGCTCATTAATTCAGTTGGTATTATAGAAGCCAAGCACTATATCTTTCATGAAATTTAACAAGATAAATCCATTTGAGTAACTTGTACACAGAAATACATTGTTAGTCATAATTGTTGACACCAACAAAATATCTCAAACTTCATAAACCATAAATCAATTTGTTAGTACATATAGTTGTTTATATATATATACACACACATAAGGCAGTAGTAGGTGTCAAACAGCTCCTTTCACTAACTGCCAGTTTTGTGGCTGTTTTTCTTCCTTTAATGTTATGTGGGGCTAGCATCACTTGTTTCTCTATCAACAATTTCTCTAGTTGCCTGGTCATTTCAGTTTGTAGTTCTATTCTTGGCTGGGCTCTGTTCTCCCACATCTTTCTGTATTTGTGCCTATCATCTTACAAAAAAAACCACTATCCAGCAATTATAAGAAAGAAAACAAATTATGCAATAAATCAGAATAAGAAACTAAGTGTTAATGAATAAGACTTAAATCTTGATTAAAAGGAACAATGAACTATAACCTGCCAAGATGTAAATCAATACTCCAGTTACCTTTAACTTAAAATACTGATGGTTACAGGAAAATGGGGGACACTTGACCTTTGTGTGCCCTCAAACATGAACCTTTTATACTGAACAAGTCATTTAGGCTTTTTATCTATTTATTTTTTATTTAGAGTGCCAAGAAAACCTGCTTTCAAAATAAAATTGATATATTCTCTTGTGAATTGTAGACCATCTCCAAATCCAAACAGAACAAATTACTGGGCTTCAAGGACTGGTCAGTCTCCCACTCTACTATGAAAAGGTGGTGAATACCAACCATACTTCATTCAGAAAGAACTGGAATATACTGCTTCTATCTACATTTTCCATAATACACAAAGTTTTATCAGCAAATCAATTTATCCAGATTAATGCACAACCAGCCAGGGCCATCAATCTGGCTTGAAGATAGAGGAGGGAGAGGCAAAGACAGTAAATCCCACCAACATTTATCCAACACACACACACACACACACACACACGGCAGACAGACAGACAGAGCCAATATACATATTAGTGTAGTGTAGTGGACATTTTATTTAGATGGAAATATTTCATTCTGGGTACAATTTTCCGGAAAAATCCTCCCCCAACCCAGGATTTATGCCCCTGTTAATAAATAAGTGAAGGCCAAAACATAAGGTGAATTTAAAAGCCAAAATATTAAAAGCAATAAAGTTCTACAAACACAAATACGAAATCCAGCATATTTACAAACTTCTAAAAGCTGTCAACAATACAATGGACATTTCATACTCTAAATCGAAACCATAAACATTTCTATACTAAACTAATCAATACAGCAAATTCCAAATCCAGATTTATACATAACTGCGCGAAAGCCCAAGTACCGAAAGTAGTACCGGACTCCATTTGTAGATTCGACATTGAAAACAACTGTGAAAGTTTGTCAAAATAATAGCTTAGCGGTTGAAGTAATAAAAAAACTCTGAAATTATAATGCAGAAATACCAACTTTCTGGATTGAGGTGGTTTACGTATATCTATCTATTCACCAGTTCTACAAAGCTGCTCACTGTCTATGGAAGCTGGAGATGCACATAAATGCATCTGTGCCACTTTTTCCAGCCTTTTGAAGTGGAAATTCCTCTCCACTATAACAGCGTTACCCAACCATTCTGGCATTGCAGGCCAAAAGTTTACTTTTAACATAGCCCATGAGCCACAGACATAATCGTTAATATTAAAGCATATAAACACAAAACTTTAGTCCAATGCGGTGCCTTCAACATTCATCTGTCTATTCATATATTTAAATAAGTTTTAGTCTGGTTTGAAATTTACCGGTTAGTGAGGACATTGAGACAGGAAATTATCTTGAACCAGTGACTCAAAATCAGTATCAATGTTGGTCCCAGAGAGTTTAAGGCACAAAGTGTGTGTATCATTCTCCATCCTGCTCAGAGTCTCCAATTTCATGCTTCACAGAAAATGTGCTTTCATAAATGTGCGTGCGCTTCCAAACATCAAATATATCTTGAGCACAAAGTTTCATAGGTTCAGGAAATGTTTCCTCCAAATTAACTTCCAGAAACTATGAAGAAGCTCGTTTTTCTTTGTTAGGAAAAAGGGTTGGATTGCAGCTCCTAACTCCAGCTGAAGATCTGGCGACTGTTGCTCAACTGCACTTTCCATCAAGTTAAATAGCTAGAAACTCAGCAGAAAATGTTCTCAGCTGCTCCTGTAAACAATACAGCAAGAAAAAAGTGGGTAACATCATGTTTCTTAGAGACGGTGGTGTGTGTGTAATTTATTTCAGAATGCATTGATATGTCCCACCAGTTGGGAGACATTCTGCTGCCTACCTCGCAGCCGTGTCTGTCAGCAACACGAGGAGTGAAAAAACTGGTCATCTTGCAGTTGTTCTTGATACCGGCACAGTGTGCCACTATCCTCATTCTGTAGAAAGTGGAGAATTTCTCTCCTGAGAGAGAGAGAGAGAAAAAAAAAAACACTGAAGCCACAACACTGCACTCAGCCACCCGATAAGATACTAAATTCTGCATTCACCTCATCATAAGAAAGATGTTAACTTCCTGTCTGTGGGATTTGTTGCTGCCTCTTGTATTTACTATTCTAACAACACTGCCAGTGACATCACTTATCTTCAGAAACTTCCCACGTAGCATTTTCTAATGTATGATGCAATGAAAAAGTCACATAATCCACTCCATTCTTTTGAAGCAGACTGACTAATCCCAATTTGTTACCAGTAGCTGCTTTTACACAATCAATCAAAATGTAGGAACCCTTCTGGACTCCTCCAACTGTACTTACTTACAAGACAATTGCTTTAAAAATGTCAGATTTTGTTTTGTACTGCTATCCAAAGGTTGCATATTGAGAAGTTCTTCATGATGAAAATCAGAATTTGGCTGATGTCACTGACAGTGAAAAGTATTTGGATTTTTGAATGATATATTTAAGTATAGAAGAAACATGTTCATTTTTTTCACTTACTCTCTACACCACACTTTGAAGCAATGATACATTATCAAAATTTCTGATCATTTTATTGTCCCCAAACATCACGTTATCTTGACTACATACTGTTTCACAACCCACCCGTCTCTGAACGATATTTACTCTTCACTAAGTCAAGAGAGACCTCATATGAGGCAGAAAGGTTTGCAAACTTAATGGAAACATTTCAGTTTCTCAAGCTAGTTTTTCCATTGTTTTTAACAAAGAGAAAATTTTCACCAAATTTCAAGTTAAATGCCCTAATTTCCTCAAAAACCTTTCATTTCAGTAGCTTCACTGTAAATAGTCACTAAAACTGTTTCGGCCACTAATTAGTTTCTACAAACATACATAGCAAAGTCACACAACACCCAGCCCTAGGGCTTCATGTAGACTGACTGATGCTAGAATGTGTTATGGATAAATATGCTGAAGGAATGTCACAAAGTCATATATATATATATAGTCCAGGGACAAACATTCTGACACTTTCAAGATGGCTGGTGTAAACATACTCTTCCCTCAATTTTGTTAAATTAAAAAAATAATTTAAACTAACATAGTTACTTCAAAAATTGATAGGTATCCCTTGGAGTGTATGTATACAATCCAACAATCTCCTTAGGATGGACTTGTGCTTTTTTCTTTATATATATATATATATATACTCAGGAGATAAATTTTTCCAATGTATGTCAAACCTTTGTAAAAATCTTTGTCAAATGTATTTATATTTTTTTCAACAATATTTTTATTTTCAATGCTGTTTAAATTGGGTGACTGGGGAGTCCAAGTCACAATTATTTCTATTTTCTTGCTTGTATTCCTCAATAATCTTGGCCCAGTGTGCAAGATCATTAGCATCCTGAAACAATACTGGTTGTCAAGAAAATACTTAGCTATTACTGGCCAAAGATTACCATAATATTATCCAATGTTTCTGGCCATTAATATTTCTGTCTACTTAACATAGTGCCAACAACATGCAGAGAAATGCATCCTCAAATCATAACAAAGTTACTGGACTTTGCATCAACCAGGTCTTGATAAATTTGCCACAGATTCCCAATTTGCAAATCTACTCAAGATTGTACAAACAGTACCTTCCAAAACTTTGACAACTTTCATATTGCTATACCTTTTAACTTTAAACATACATTTCTTTCTTTTACTGGGAAAACTTAGCTCCACCAATTTCCACCCATCTCTCAAAGTAACAATGAATATTCTGAATTTTTTTCCAAAACCACACTTAAAGGTCAACAGCTAAAGGACTCTTAAGATACCATGTGAATGTCATTGGGAAGGGATGGTTTCAAACATTGATCAGCTAATTAAATATGACAGTTTCATTTTAGGCAGATATTCTTTTTTGTCAGCCATTTTGAAGTGTCTGAAAAAATTGTCTTTTGACTGTTAAAGACACATCACTGACTGTGGGTCTCATACAATTCCTTTCAAAATTCATTCTTATTGAAGGCATTTTTTTATTTTATAAGATTTTATTATATTTTTTTCTGTTTGGGTCTACAGGCTAGTGGTTGGACCACCCTGCACTATAACAAAGGATCTTTGTGCCTGGGCTGTAAGGAAAATTTAAGATATTCCTCCATCTCTTTCTCCATACAATTTTTTTTTTTTTTTTATTTCTTCAGGATCTGTAGTTTGTTTTTCTTGTAGAAGAGATGGCAGCTTGTTTTTCTTTTCTGTTTGCTATTTATTCATAGCAGTCGCAATGTCCAGGAATTGTGACTATTATTTCAAGTTTGTGGTATGTCTTGATCATCAAAATTTGTATCAGAGTCTCTGACTACATTTCTCCTGGAGCTTTGCCTAATCTCTTTGCCTTCCATTTTTCCAATTTCTTTATCACCTCAATGCCTTACTCTATCCATATTCATGTCTTTACATTGGAATTTCAGCTTAAAATGAGGGTCTATGCGTGTGGAAATACACCTTTTCTTATTTGCCAAATATTTATGCAAATTCTTTTGCACAGTTGCTTTTAGCTTATCCACAGTTGTCAGGATTCCTTCAAACAGTAGTATTAGTGGTGGCTTTGTCTGGGAGTTCTATAGCTAAAATTGACAGATTATAACAGAAATTTTTTGCATTCTTCTCCTGACTAAAATCTTTTGAGATCTATTCAAAGGAGTTTAAAAGGCAGATGTGTTCAATCAGAACCCCTAGCTTCCTAGGAAAGAACCTGCAGGCCCTTTTCTCTCTTCCTTAAGAGTGGAGTTTTTAGAGGTATAGCAAATGGCAAAATCTGGCATGAGTGTATCTTTAACTGCAAGGTCTTGACAGTTGTAGCAGATAATGTTAAGTTGTTTCCCAAGACAGGTTTTTAGTTCTGACGACATCTGCAAGCTTTGTTCATAGACCGAATTTCATCTGGAAAACCAGCGAGCACCGTCCTGGTCGATGGTTAGCCTCTCTTTCACCTGCCCGATGAAAATTAGCAACGGTATTAAGCACTGTCCCATTTGCAAGTCCAAGATTCAGCATTGCACCATTTGCCTCTCACTCCGACCAGTCTGGTTGTGTGACACAGCACGAGCACCAACTGTATGGTGCAACTTCGACATTTTACCGCCTCTTGCCCATTTATAGTCCGAATATGCGCCATTCTGGGTAACATGCACTATTCCACTATTTCCGTGGTTGCTCATTTTTATTCTGTCAGGGCTCTAATTTTGCCTATTACTGTTTTTGTTTCTTTTTTAACCACAAGAGACTCAAAACATTGATATTTAATATTCAAGTTAATAAAATTGTTTAAATGATAAAGTGAGCCATTTGTTTTACCAAATGTTGGAAGTTTTATATTAAAAATATGACAGGCAGCTGTTGCCTGTAGTTTGGGAAAATATTCATTAAAAATATAAAATTTTGTTTATTTAAAAGTACAAATAAAACAATGGAACTTATTTGACTTTTAATATTCAAATATTGAAAAAAAAGGGGGGGTTGGTCAGCTTGAGAGTCAATGCAAATTAATAATCTGACTCAGTGATTTAAGAGGGTCATGTCAGTGACACTTCGAGCAGGATTTTGCCCAGGTGTTGTAATAGTTAACAAAAGCCTAACTAGTTTTCATAAAAACTTGTTATACCCTTTTGGAAGTGAGGGGAGATTGGAACAGCACCAGTAAGGCCTAATTAAACATGTAGATGAGCTACATTTGACGTCAAATGCTGTAATTCCTCCATCAAAGATCAAAACATGTTGTTGACAATAACTCATTTGCAAGTTTACTTAGAAATTACTGTTGCTTTAGCTCCTCACCCTTGTAACTAGCCCCTTACCATGTCTCTCCTATACAAAACCGTACTCTATACAGCATGTGCTCCTGCAACAATTTATATAGTATTTTAATAATCAGGTTGACGCATTCTAAGTGTTCATTGTTTCTTTTGCATACCTTATATTTAAAAATGGTGCAAGGTAAAATCAATAGTTAGATATGGAGTTGATCTTTAGGATTATGCAAATCTTGAGAAAGAAAAGGCCAAACCACAGAGGCTGCAGCCAACAAGATTTTACATCTTTAACAAGCACTGAGACAGACAGACACACGCACCCCCTGTAGACTGATAATAAAAGGAAAGACGACTTGTGCGTACTGGTAGTCAAACTGTATGACAACTATACAATGGCAGTGATGAACCAATGTAAAGTAAAATATAATAGCCACAGTATTGCTGGAAAAGCAAAAAAAATTTTAAACAGAGTAAAAAAAAAAAAAATAAAGGCCAGACTAAAAAAAAATATGAAAATCTGCATTTACCAGCCTAACTCGATAGTTGTCAGTAAACGCATGAATTTTAACACAACAAAAGGAAAGACTGCTGATGACATAGTTTTTTTTTTGGTGTCAAGTAGTAAGTATCCCATACTACAGCAGATGGTTAATGGACTGACAACAAACGTGGTGTGTGTGTGTGTGTGTGTGTGTGTGTGGTGTGTGTGCAGTTAGTTCAGTATCATATTTTTATTTCAATGTTTTCTCCCTTCCCTTTATGAATTGTAGCATGTAACTTACTTCAAAAATAATAAAACATGATATAAAAATTTCCACAAGTTCTACTATGCAACTGTTGCATATGTATCATACAAGATATTCCCAAGATCTCAAAGGGCACATTCATTACAAATTTAAGACTAAGTCATCTAAAAACTTATTAATCAGTGCACCATCAAACTGACATCAGTTACTTTAAATATTTCATAAATATATGGACAGAAATGTATAAATTATTTATTTGTTTTCATTCTATTTCTTATCTTCTTCTATGCTTTGGCTGTAGCAGTTAATAGCAAGCGTTTCTGTATAGTCTGTTGGGACAAGTAATGCCACAAGGTATTTTTACCTTGAAACTATGATTGCTAATTCACCAACAGCAGTTGTTTGTCAAATATCACACGCAATATCAAAAAGCAAACAAAAAGTAATATCAAGCACATTAAGCAAACTGAAGCAAACTTTCATATATTAAAAAAACAAAGACAACATTTTAAATGTTATGGCTCCTGTGCCACCATAGAGGTTTCTACTTTTTGTTTGATAAATTCAAATTAATCCCACTGAATTTGCACAACAATAACGTCACGTTAATGTATTGAAGGTGCATACCGCTATATATTTTTCAACGGACTTAATGGAAAAATGACCAAAATCGAACGATATGACAGAGTGAAATCTAATATGAGAGCGCGTGATGTCCAACAATGCCTCACACATCTTGTAACTTAATTAGTAGTATTTAGAAACATAAATTTCAAAGTGCTCACGATTAAAGTGTCCTCTGTGCGGCTGACTTAAGGATAGATGGAAGCGAGCACTATCTGCTAAGTATGCCATTTAGTGAAAACAATTGGAAAAGATTTTTAAATATTCAAAACAAAACATGGTTACACAGTAAAATTTTTAAAATTGTTTACTTCCAATTGTAGGAATTCTCACTCGGATTTTCAGACAAAGAATCCCTAGCCAATGAAACTTTACATTCTTCCTGGCAATTGTGCACATTCCTCTTTATGCAGCCAGATTAAGAGGGGCACCGATAAAAACCTAGATAAACCCAGAAGTATTTGTAGACTGAGAACCGTAACAAAGAATAAGAATTTCTTCGAGCAGAGAGTTCAAAGCTCTTATCACAGTTTCTAATCTACCGTACACAAAACTAGTATTTAGCTGGCAAAATCCCCCCCAGAAATGTAATAAACCCACACTAGCTGCAAAGATGAAGTAGATGGAGATGTAGCATTAAGCTGCCTTAGAGATATGCAAAAAAAAACAGCTACTGTTAAATCATTTTATCATTTCTTTTGTTTTTAGTTAACTGTAGAAATATTGCATCTACATTGTGCAGCAAAGCATTCTTGTACTGACATAAGATAACAACATAGGTATACATATACACTATTAAAGAACCTATCTGTAGCTATTCTTTCCCAAGAATTTTAATCATGTCATAAAAACATCTACAGACCAAACTGGCAACCTAAGCTTTTTTAGCATTTCTCCATAGCTAATAGTGTACAGTCGACCCCCGCATAATCACAGTTCAGCATTCGTGGCCCCAGTTATTCGCGGAATCGCAAATATCTTCCGCGATTTTTTAATGGCTTTTTTCGTGGCAATATATATTTTTTTCACGCTTTTTAATGCTAAACTATTAATAACGATATAATTCACAAATTTTGTAATATAAATACTACATAAATTCAGTAAAATATCAATATAAAATAAACGCTATTGGCTGGAGGTTTGAAAGCAGCCAATCCGAGAGCGTTATTCATTCTCTCCTCGCTGCTGATTGGCTGCTGCCCACGAGGCGCCGTCTCAGGCAGATGCAGCCCTGCATCATTCCAGTTTACCGTGTGTAGCTATCTCGAGTGTTTCTCTGAGTGTTGTATTTTTTATTAAATTATTATTATTTACTTATATATTTTTTTTTTTATATTTTACGTTACATTTTGACGTTTATAGGCATTTTTACGGACCACGTCCAATATTCACGGTTTTTCACTCTTCGTGAGTGCCCAAGGGACGTAACCCCGCGAACACCGGGGGGGAGGACAACTGTATATTAATAATTATTTCAGTAAAATCTTTAACACAATGTGAACTTCACACCTGAACCACATACTGAACAATTTCTCACAAATGATTTATACATGGGAACCAGCCTATAAAAGATTTAACCAGTGGACCTTATAAGCTCTGAGACATGCACATTGTTTTTAACTTTTTAGGCAGTATTTGTTATCTTCTAAATCCTTTTTATTCTACCAGAGTTATTGTAGTATAGCCTAGTTTATATGACTATTCTATTTCAGTGTCTGAAGCTAAGAGAATTGCACTTGGAAATAAAATTTCATTTCCCATTTGTTTGACCAGGCTACTAAACTATTTAAAATAGATTGCACACTCTTAACATCAAGCTGCTATTGTTAAAAAAAAACAACCTACCATAAGTTTTAGTATCATCTGTGGATTTCATAATATTAGAGATTCTAGTATGATTAAACATCTATATTTTTCTCAATCTGTAATGTTTCTTTTTAATTTCTCTCCTAAAACTGTAAGAACTATACTAAATGATTTATGGATATGAAGATTTATACTTCTTATGTTGATACCTTGCTAACATCATCTTCCAGGAATTCTAACACACTGGTTAAGCAAAATTATCTAAAACATAAGCCATTAATAACTGCTCGTAAACAAGTAATTTTGTACCTAAATAAACATACTTATCCATTGCTCTACATATGAAAACCAGCTAAGTAACTAATTATTTATATAGATTTTTAAAAAATAAAGGAGAAATTTATTTGCAGAATTAAGTATAGCTGATCAGCAGCTTATATAAGAAAGCAAAAATTGTGGGCACCCACATTAATAATAATAATAATAATGAAGGCTTCTGAACATCCAACAACTCATCCATGTTTATCAGAACAAAAAAATCATGAATATTCATGAATTCAAGTATATTCATTAAATTCATATCACAGTTGAAGGGTAACCAGGAACTCTGATGTTATCTTACACAAGATGATAGAGAGTATAAACCTAATCATAACTTGAATTATAGAGCTACAGTTATACTGCTGAAAAGTTAGTATATGGTAAGTGCACCTCTTGCATTATGCAGAGCCTGTAAACAACTGTGTGAAATCTATCAGGGTCATTCATTTCAGATTTTGTCGTCAATAAACAGTCCCATAGGTATTCAAAGGGGCTCATATCTAAGCTCTTTGGAATCTAGAGACGAAAATGCAACCAATTCCATTCCATTCTATGGTGATCCTAGAATACTCCATCACAAAACAATTTACAAGTTCATCAATAACTGGAAGATTTATTTTAAACCCCAAAAAAGGGGCAAATTACACTGTTGCTCTACATCGATCATGTTTAATGCCAAACAGACATACATTATCCTGTAACAGTCTGCAAGATATAAAGCAGCAAATGTTTCATTCCTCTATGAAGACTACAGACTGCCCAATATGTATGCAAATAGCTAAAAAAGATCATTCATGATCATTTATAATTTTAATGGACAATAATAGCCTATTCTGTGTGTGCAACAACAATGGTTGCATCTTTCTCTATAAGGCACAACATCTATAGACAGCAAAAGATCAGTGGTAAAAGAACATATGCACAGATATCCACCCTGTCATTATTGCTGACAAATGGGTCAAACAAGCAAATCATAGAGAGAGATAAAGAGTTTTTAATAAATGTTTATGTTATACTGACACACACACACGCACGCATTTCTGATATAAATAAAATTAAGTAAGATAGCCACCACAAGTATGTTACAGCAGCAAATCTTGATTTCTGCGCCATATCATAGCCATTTGCTTTCAATATCAGCCATAACACATCAAGTTTCAGCATTAAAACTACAATAAGTCAGGGAATCATTCGTGAAAAACAAAATCATATCTAGTGCTAAAACAAATATTCTAAATAAAGCAAGATATTTCAAGACTTAAAAAAAAGTTCAGCGCTATTTCTTGGATACGGTTTCTCGACTTTAGGTTATTCGATATCTTTAAAAAAATAATAATTAATTAGCAGCATGGCTGTGGTGTTTTTGAATTTCCCCCCTCTCCAAGTGGATACATCCTTTTATTCACGCTGAGAGAGTCTTCATATTTCATTTTCTATCAAATGCAAAACACGATTCAGTATGGTTAAAAATTGGTGGGAGGGTGGTTTTCCACCAATGGCAGCGGTAATGCCAGGAATGTATAACCACTATCCTACTTTATACTTAGCTGCCTCAGACAGACAGACAGACAAAAGATTCCCAAAACTTGCATAAATGTCTACAGGCCTCCAAGTTAAAATGAAAGCCTACTGACTGCATGGCCTGGGGGAAGATGCTATGCTGGGAATGTAGGTCAGGAGTTCAAAATGAGTGGTAGGCTGCCTGTGAATACTGAGAATATCAGATGCAGGAAAGGTCAACAGTCAGAGTAGAATGAAGTGGTGATCTGCTTTTTTCCCCCTTTCTCATTCTCCCTCATTAGATGATATAGTTGCAGAAAAATACAGGCAAAAGTACAATCAATTTATTATAAAATACTATAGATGCTAAAAAAAGGTGGCATGTCCTAAATCACATTTGTATAAATGCTGTTCATAGTTTTAATACAATAATAAATGTCTAATGTCAGTATTTAATTTTACTACCATAATAGTATTATTTTATCTCACCTCTAACACACTTAATGTATTCAACTACAAAATTTAACAAACCAATTTCTCTAATATAAAATTTGTATGTTATTGTTGCTAATGGTTTGCTAATTCTTTGTGTATTTTCTTAAAATGTTTCCTCATTTTCTTACAGTGATGGCCAAAATAATTTGATGTTTTTAAAGTATCAATTATATTTCTCACAAATGCAATATTCAAGCATTCTTTTATTCACAATTTATTACTTATGTATTTCTTTAGTCAAATCTACCGATGTTTACAGCTTTATTACTCGACATCTCCATAATTATCTCTTTACTAACAAACACTACTATACCATATCAAATCAATGCTTGACTGGCTTCATTACAATAACAATGCATTTTTACAATGTGGCACGAAATGAATACTCAAAATATTGTTTAAAAACATGGTGTCATAATTCTATTTAATAGTTACTTGCAAAGGTACAGGAAGTCTCAGGACTTATATACTAAAAGATTGCTTTGCCAAGTGGTAAGCAGTCCAGAAAAGCCTGCCTTGGGCCTAGAACTGGGCTGACTGACAGATTTGATTCCTGTACTTTTCACAGATAAGTTCAGATTTTGCCTGAACTTTCAGAGATCAACAAGCCAGAGTATGGAGAAGGCCTGGGGAGAAGTTTCAAAATGCCAACATTGCCGAACATTACTACTGTGGAGAAAGCTCATTGCTGTTGTGGGAGAGGAAGACTTCCCTTTATGTTTTCCAGGAAAGCACTGTGATGTGTTTAAAATACAGAAATGAGATTTTCTATACTTGTGTGAAGCCATATGCTGGTACTATCAGGGATAACTTCATTCTCATGGCTGATGACACCCATCTACATCATGCTTAGATATTTAACCACTATCTGGACCAAAAGGAAATTGTCCATGTGGAGTGGCCAGCTCATTCACCAGACCTTAACCCAATCAAATACATTTGAAACATATTTCAGGTTTCCATTGCAAGACATCCTGTGCTACTTGCATGAAGTTGGAAATAGCCTCATAGAAGAATAAAACAATCTGGCCCAGATCAGCATTCAAAGACGCTTCAGGAGCATAAGATGTCAGGACCAAGCTGTCATTTATGCTAAGCTCACACACAAGATACTAAATGACTTCCTGAATAAAAATTTCCACTTTGGAGCAAAATTTCAGATTTTATACACTTTTGAGAACTAAAAATCTTTGTTTCTGAGGGATGCCTTTATCGATCTCTTGTTATGTCATAATTTAATGATATCTTTGGAATTTGCCAACATTAACATCTCAAAGTATAGCTTATACATACTCCAACTAATTTCCTTATAGTATCTAACAATATTATATCAGTTTTATCCCTAGATCCTTAGCAATCTTCTTAGTAATGCGTAAAGACCCCGTCCTCTAAAACTTATTTTAATCAACTAATAGTAGTAGAGTGCACAACTATGGCAGGCAGAACTTTCCACACTAATGCAATATTTTTCACAACTGACGATATAGTGATAATTGAGAGAATGATCGATGATTTTCATCGGCATTAGTTTTAATTTAAAAATACAATTCTAATGCAGTAAAAAAAAAATTTTATATAATTTAATTTCAAAAACAATGATTATGAAAACATTTACTTTAAACAAATGCTAAATCTGAATCTCTTTTGGAAGGATGGATTGGGAATCACATTTCACACATTTAGCTGAAAGTAGTGAATTTGGACGATGGAGGGGCTGTTAATCTGCACTCGCGCACCCAAAGAGTGGCACTAATTTCCAAAATGGTTACTTATGCCCCCCTCCTGTCGAATCAATACTTGTTTTTAAGTGCACATAATTAAGGGAGAAAAGAAACCTTGCCCTCATTAGTGCTGAACTTTACATCCTTTACAAAACAGTAAGGCAAACAAACAATAAGCCATCCAAAAAGAAAAGAGCATTGAGTTGCTTACACTCTTTAAGTGAAATTTAAGCCACCTAAGACAAAGAAAACAGCCCCCCAAAAGTATTTGTTTCACAATCTGTACATACTCTGTAATCTAACTGAAAAAAACGCTGAGTATCAAGCCAGGAAAAAAAGGTCTTTGATTCTGGGCACTGACTGAGCGATAATGATAAATAGAGACCAGTAATATGGTTTTTAATTTACATTTTCAAATGGGAAGATTATCTGGGTCTGAAAATGGTCAGTGGGTTTTATAAAAAAAAAAGGACACACACTACATTACCATACAAAAATAAAGGAATGGGCAGAAACTGATTTTTCCCCAGCTCAAGGAAATGGCCAAGACCTTTAGAGTATTTCTTGCTAGCACTTTGGGAGATCAAAAATGTTTCAGATGGCATGACTACTTATGTTCAAGAAATTAATGCCATGTTTGAGGTTTGCTTCCAAGTATGAAAGGAACTGAAGAGGTCATTCTTTTATTCTCAATGTAAAATGGTAAATTAGCTTAATTTGAATTTGGCAATTGTGATGACGGATGATACACAAAATGCAACAGGAGAGAAATCAGGACAGGCATGTAGCTCATTAACAAAGAACTGCAACTAAATGCTTACACAGCTTTACTGTATCATTTATCATCAATTTTTGTGCAGTACAACTAAGGTGGAATCTGTTGTGTTTGTGTGGGGAAAGCATCCACAATCATGGTCTGAATCATCACCAACTTCAGCAGTTCCTTTCTGACACAGTAAAGAATATAGCGACGTTTTGTTTCTATCAGCCAGGGTTTAGGTTTCGGATTTTTAGGTGCATCAAAAACAAAAAAATTTTCTCCCAGAAAAGGCAAGCTAAAATCAGAACTGTCTAACATTGCATAAATTTTTTACCTAAGTTTTTTTTGGCAGATGTCAGAGTATATGAATAATTGAGCCTGAAGCTTTGAAGGAGGGAAGCTAGTGCGAAATGTCTGCTGCCATGAAAGCTTTTGAGCGAAAACTATGGATTTTCATGAAGCAGCTTCAAGAGGGCAATTTTTCACACTTCCAAAGTTGTAAATATCTTTCTCAAGATGAGGAAATTAAAATGTATTTTCCAGCTAATAGGTGCCTTGAGGCCTTGGAGCAATTTCAGGATTTCATAATCTTGCCAAGAAGATTATATTTTTCTATGAGTCTATCTAAACCAGACACTGAGATGCCTCCCCACACACATGAATGTCTGCAAGAGGGGGAAACTGCTCCCCCCCCCCCCCCCCCGGCCCAGAAAGTTGATAGTGATACAAATGTCGAAAAAAAAAGGGCATTCTTTTTTTTGTTACTGTGCCCCGTAATGGGGCAGCACAATAGCAATGCACACTAACATTAAAAAAATAAAATTAAATTAAAAAGATTATTGATCAATGTCAAATACCTCTGATAGGAAAAAACAAATAAATTAGCATCTTTTTATTTTTTGATGTTAGTATGCTTTCATTGTTAGGCACATGCCCTGCACTTGTTGCCACCCCTTCCCCTGGGAAAAATCCTGCAGACTCACATGCAGATAATGCCATGGTAAGCATAATACAAAGCAAGTAGTCTCATCAAGTTTTACTCTGATGCATACAAATTTGCATCTGTCAGTTATGATCATAATTTCTTTTTAAAAGTCCGTTCACAACTATCTTCGGTAGCACTTATGTTCATCATGCATCCTGATGTTAATATCTTAGTCAACAGTTGCAATGTTATCACAAAACTAGATGGAACAGTGCAATTCAGGTTTAAGTAGTTTTAAATTAAAGTACATGTGGCAACTTAATTTATTTAAACTCATGAACAATAAAAATGTACTTTTCCAGGTCCTGGTTTATTTGTTGTTTATAGTTAAGTCAGCCTTCTCCAAAAGTTTGGGGTCATAAGCAGTCAGGCTAGCAATACAGGAGACATTTAAATCTGACCCAACACCTAAAATAAGATTGCATGGCGTATAATGGAGATATCCTCAAAATGTTAAAGTACCTTTATTTACAAACACTACCAGGAATAACAGCAAGAAATAAGTTTATTTTAATCAGAAGTAATGGTTGCTATCAGGTGATTTATAGTCTCCCTCCAATGAAGTTGCACTGGCACCCAACACTTGGATGGTCAGTAAAACATTTGGGCTAGGTCATGGGGATGCATATAACATATTTCCCTATTACAGCTTTAATTCTCTTGTAATCAAATCAGTGGAAATAGCAACATTTGCTTAATGTTGTCCTCCTTCCATATCCAACTTAGATTTAATTTTCATTTATTGATACAAAAGAGTGATTTCCTTTTGTTCCAGCTACTGCATGTCCAAATATAACCCTATAAGACTTGCGCGTGCTGTCAGGCGATCTCACTCCATCACATATGGATTTGTCAAAACTAATAGTGAAAAATTCCCATACTACTGTAATGCCATTAAAGCAAAGATTAATAAAATTCTTTTAATTTCTGTACTATGCTGTTGAGTCATCACTAGAGTAGTGAATGTTTTGTTTCCCAAAGGGTGCTCTTTAAAATTGTGACAATTGTTTCTACAAACAGGCATATGCACTGTTACTGCATCCTCTTATGACACAGATACTTCCACTTTCTATTGATCCATCTTTAGTTTTGTAATATACCACAAAAGGGTATTTATTCGCTTGACCGTTGTCCTTTTGAACACATAGTCATGTTACTACAAAATGATTAGTTTTTGCAGAGTCCATCGACACTATCAGCTACTCTAACTTGATATTTTCCTTTAAAGGCTTAGTGATAAGCATATAAAGCATCAATTTTTATGCTGATTTTTCAATGAATTCCTCATCAGCATGCATGTTTAGTAATCATTGTTCTAACAGTGCATGTCCACTGCTGGAACTCAATTTGTTTAAAAGCATTGTCTTCTTTTGCAATTTCTTTCCAATGATCCTAGCAGACACAAAGTCTTTCTTTCCAGGGTGTTACTCTACTGACACATCCGCCTAAAATTGTTCCACTAGACATCTACCTGATATCGGGGCGACAGTTTAATCCATTCACGCACCCATGCTAATAGCTGTGACATTTTTATTGGCTAAAGTGACCATGTAATCATTTCAAAACACACACGAACATGAATAGCGTACACTATTAGAGTGTCTTCATCCCTTACAAGCAAGATGGCCAAACATATACAAGTTCCTTTCTGACCCAAGTACCCTATGGTTGAGGCATTGTATCTTTGGAAGTAGTGGAAGTTAGGGGCTGCAACTTTGCAAGGAAGGTTCTTCTAAATCTGAGACAGTGAGGTGGGTGGGCACTGTCTCAATTTTATGACAACCCACTCCAAATACATAAAGACAACCATAAGACAGTTGATTAATTTCCATCAATGAAAGGTGTTAATGAACAGTAGGAAAACGAATAATCATCCTCTTTTCTACAGATGTATACTACAGCCAATGCCAAAAGTTTTGGATCACTCAAGAATTATCAAATTTGCTTGGAAAAGTCGAATTGACCACGTGGCTGTAGCACTAATATTATGCTCGCTGTTTCACAGGGAAGAGAAATAGGTAAAAAGAAATCTCTCATTCTGGGGAATTTTTTCCCTCACCTGCAATCAATGAGTGGCACGAGTTTAAAATGTACAGCTCATACCGTTTGGAAGAGAATTCACTTTCCCATCATCACGCTTGTTTACCGTGATGAGTCATTAAAGACGGACTGCAAATAGAAGAGCGTGTGAATACGTGCTACAGAGAGAGAACCAAGCAGGTACTTAGAAAGGAGGGGGCCAATGGTTACGATGGAGAACAAACATCTGCTCCAGCAGCCGCAGACATCGCCAGACCAGGGCCGTGGACGTTCCAGCCACTACGCCTTTGCGCGCATGTGATAAAGCAGAAATGAGACGATCGATCCAGATCCCTGGAAGCAGCACGTGCTACAGCTGAGATAATTGGACTCCCAATAAAACAAACAGGCGTAAACCCTTTTAACGCATCCATTGCGCCCGGGTCTCTCTCTGCCCCATTACCGCCGGATGGATGAACGCTCAGCTCCTCCGACGGCGCCACCACAAGATGGCACACACACACAGTGCTCAGCCGGGTACATTCCGAAAACCATCCTCATCGTTCTAAACCCCCCCCTCCCGCCAACAAAGCAACCGTAACGTTTCGCGTCAGCCTGCGTCCCGTGGGTTTCATTTGAAACTAAGGGGTCTAGCGGTGGAAAAAAAACAAAAACAGGTAAACAGATGTAGCCAGGCCGGGAGGAGATCCGTCTCGGGAGCTCAGGGATGACCGACCGCCGGTCCGCGGAGCTCTCAAGAGCCACGTGAACACGGCGAAGTTACAAACATCGGACACTAAACACACACGCACAGCTGCAGATGCTGGCTCGTGTGACAGGGGACCCCGGACGGCAGCAGGTCTTCCGTTTAATTTCCATCCCCGATGTCTTCATCCATCGTCTCCTCTCTCTCAGAACCACCCTCAGACCGACCGTGTCCCTGTGTCGGGCCACTTCTTTACTTCGTCGTTCCGTCTGCGCGGATGGGAGGAGGAAAACTTTCAGACATATCTCGTTCGCATCCGATTCCGGCTCCCAGTCATGGGTGGGGGGGGGGAGAGGCGAGCGAGAGATCCAAGGGGGGGGGGGGGGGAACCGGATGAAGATGCTTCGTTAATATCCAGCCCCGACCGCAGCGGCGCCGGTAAGTAGCCGCTGTCCGTCTCGGTCAGGGGGTGGTTCGTCGAGGACCGGAGACTCTGGTAAGAGCGGGTCTGCGAGCCCTGCCGAGCGGGGAAGCAGCCCGACCATCACCATCACCATCACCATCATAATAATAATAATAATAATAACCGGACTCCAGCGAGGTCCACACAACACGCGGGCGAAAAGAACGAAGAATTTAAACGAAATAAAATATTACAGACGTGTGTGTGTACGTACACACGGATTCAAGTTTAAATTCGCTTCACTTACTGCTCGTAATCGACACGCAGGGTTGGTTTAGCCATTCTTTTACATCCACCATGGAAAATATCCATTTTTTGCCATCGTAGCTGGCAGACGCTCTCTGCCTGGCGTTAACACGACGATAACATCGCCGGTGCAGAAGCGCCATATTGATTTTTGCTCCAATGAATGAAACTCATGAATATTAATAACAAAGCAAAGCTGGCGAACAGACACAAACAGAGGAGACATTGTATGCAGCTTCAGCGCCGAGAAAGTCCAACAGCGATGGAAGGGAAACCATTCAGTCGGACTGACTCAGACCTCGTGGCTGCTGAAGTCACCAGACACCCAATAGTTAGGGAACCTGTCATCGCTAGGATCGATAAGACGCATTTATAAATGTATATATAAATAAAATCAATCACCTAATCACAGAATAACACTGAAAAAAAACACATCAGACAATTATACGGCTAAGTGGACAGACTGTTAAAACAATTTACAAGTCAGATTTCATATTTTCATATTGCTAATAACTGGTCATTCTCCCATAACATCCACGATAAACAACTTTGCAGTCTGAACAGCAAGATATGCATGTGACGTCATTATTCAAAATAAGCGGTGTTAATCGAAATTATCAGGAAAATTAAGAGATTATCGGATTAGGGATTCTTTTCTTTCCACGTGTTCTCCTGATACATTTCGTATTCTCTAATATCACACACCTACTCATCTTCCCATCAATTCGACGGTGAATTACACAACGGCCAGCACAACAAGACTCAAATGTGAAGTTATTATTTAAAATAAGCGGTGTTAATTCTACATTATCATGAGAATTATAAAATTATAGCATTATGGAATATTTTTTCCATGTGTTCTTCAGAAAGATTTCGTATTAACTAATATCTCTCTCCTGCTCATCTTCACTTCAGTTACACGCTGAATTACACAACGGCCAGCATTTCAATAATAACATGTGACGTCATTATATAAAATAAGAACGGTTAATTCAAAATAATCATGAAATTATAAAATTATAGCATCAAGGAATATTTTGTTTCCTCTTATTCTCATGATAGATTTCGAATTGTCTAATTTCTCAAACCTGCCTATCATTCCATCAATTTCACGGTGCATAGCACAACGGCCAGCATTTCAATAATTACATGTGACGTCATTATATAAAATAAGAACGGTTAATTCAAGATAATCATGAAATTATAAAACTATGGCATCATGGAATAATTTGTTTCCTCTTATTCTCATGATAGATTTCGAATTGTCTAGTTTTCAAACCTGCTTATCTTTCCATCAATTTCACGGTGCATAGCACAACGGCCAGCATTTCATGAATTACATGTGACGTCATTATATAAAATAAGAACGGTTAATTCAAAATAATCATGAAATTATAAAATTATGGCATCATGGAATATTTTGTTTCCTCTTATTCTCATGATAGATTTCGAATTGTCTAATTTCTCAAACCTGCCTATCATTCCATCAATTTCACGGTGCATAGCACAACGGCCAGCATTTCATGAATTACATGTGACGTCATTATATAAAATAAGAACGGTTAATTCAAAATAATCATGAAATTATAAAATTATGGCATCATGGAATATTTTGTTTCCTCTTATTCTCATGATAGATTTCGAATTGTCTAGTTGTCAAACCTGCTTATCTTTCCATCAATTTCACGGTGCATAGCACAACGGCCAGCATTTCAAGAATTACATGTGACGTCATTATATAAAATAAGAACGGTTAATTCAAAATAATCATGAAATTATAAAATTATGGCATCATGGAATATTTTGTTTCCTCTTATTCTCATGATAGATTTCGAATTGTCTAATTTCTCAAACCTGCCTATCATTCCATCAGTTTCACGGTGCATAGCACAACGGCCAGGATTTCAATAATTACATGTGACGTCATTATATAAAATAAGAACGGTTAATTCAAATAATCATGAATGAAATTATAAAATTATAGCATCAAGGAATATTTTGTTTCCTCTTATTCTCATGATAGATTTCGAATTGTCTAATTTCTCAAACCTGCCTATCATTCCATCAGTTGCAAGGTGCATAGCACAACGGCCAGCATTTCAATAATTACATGTGACGTCATTATATAAAATAAGAACGGTTAATTCAAAATAATCATGAAATTATAAAATTATAGCATCAAGGAATATTTTGTTTCCTCTTATTCTCATGATAGATTTCGAATTGTCTAATTTCTCAAACCTGCCTATCATTCCATCAGTTTCACGGTGCATAGCACAACGGCCAGCATTTCATGAATTACATGTGACGTCATTATATAAAAAAAAAAGGTTAATTCAAAATAATCATGAAATTATAAAATTATAGCATCAAGGAATATTTTGTTTCCTCTATTCTCATGATAGATTTCGAATTGTCTAATTTCTCAAACCTGCTTATCTTTCCATCAGTTGCACGGTGCATAGCACAACGGCCAGCATTCCATGAATTACACGTGACGTGATTATATAAAATAAGAACGGTTAATTGAAAATAATCATGAAATTATAAAATTATGGCATCATGGAATATTTTGTTTCCTCTTATTCTCATGATATAGATTTCGAATTGTCTAATTTCTCAAACCTGCCTATCATTCCATCAGTTTCACGGTGCATAGCACAACGGCCAGGATTTCAATAATTACATGTGACGTCATTATATAAAATAAGAACGGTTAATTCAAGATAATCATGAAATTATAAAAACTATGGCATCATGAAATAATTTGTTTCCTCTTATTCTCATGATAGATTTCGAATTGTCTAATTTCTCAAACCTGCCTATCATTCCATCAGTTTCACGGTGCATAGCACAACGGCCAGGATTTCAATAATTACATGTGACGTCATTATTTAAAATAAGAACGGTTAATTCAAAATAATCATGAAATTATAAAATTATGGCATCATGGAATATTTTGTTTCCTCTTATTCTCATGATAGATTTCGAATTGTCTAATTTCTCAAACCTGCTTATCTTTCCATCAGTTGCACGGTGCATAGCACAACGGCCAGCATTTCATGAATTACATGTGACGTCATTATATAAAATAAGAACGGTTAATTCAAAATAATCATGAAATTATAAAATTATAGCATCAAGGAATATTTTGTTTCCTCTTATTCTCATGATAGATTTCGAATTGTCTAATTTCTGAAACCTGCCTATCTTTCCATCAGTTGCACGGTGCATAGCACAACGGCCAGCATTTCATGAATTACATGTGACGTCATTATATAAAATAAAAAAGGTTAATTCAAAATAATCATGAAATTATAAAATTATGGCATCATGGAATATTTTGTTTCCTCTTATTCTCATGATAGATTTCGAATTTCGAATTGTCTAATTTCTCAAACTTGCTTATCTTTCCATCAGTTGCACGGTGCATAGCACAACGGCCAGGATTTCAATAATTACACGTGACGTCATTATGTAAAATAAGAACGGTTAATTCAAAATAATCATGAAATTATAAAATTATAGCATCAAGGAATATTTTGTTTCCTCTTATTCTCATGATAGATTTCGAATTGTCTAATTTCTCAAACCTGCCTATCATTCCATCAGTTTCACGGTGCATAACAACGGCCAGGATTTCAATAATTACACGTGACGTCATTATATAAAATAAGAACGGTTAATTCAAAATAATCATGAAATTATAAAATTATGGCATCATGGAATAATTTGTTTCCTCTTATTCTCATGATAGATTTCGAATTGTCTAGTTTCTCAAACCTGCTTATCTTTCCATCAATTTCACGGTGCATAGCACGACGGCCAGCATTTCATGAATTACATGTGACGTCATTATATAAAATAAGAACGGTTAATTGAAAATAATCATGAAATTATAAAAATTATGGCATCATGGAATATTTTGTTTCCTCTTATTCTCATGATAGATTTCGAATTGTCTAATTCTCAAAACCTGCCTATCATTCCATCAATTTCACGGTGCATAGCACAACGGCCAGCATTTCATGAATTACATGTGACGTCATTGTATATAAAATAAGAACGGTTAATTCAAAATAATCATGAAATTATAAAATTATAGCATCAAGGAATATTTTGTTTCCTCTTATTCTCATGATAGATTTCGAATTGTCTAGTTTATCAAACCTGCCTATCATTCCATCAATTTCACGGTGCATAGCACAACGGCCAGCATTTCAATAATTACATGTGACGTCATTATATAAAATAAGAACGGTTAATTCAAAATAATCATGAAATTATAAAATTATGCATCATGGAATATTTTGTTTCCTCTTATTCTCATGATAGATTTCGAATTGTCTAATTTCTCAAACCTGCCTATCATTCCATCAGTTTCACGGTGCATAGCACAACGGCCAGGATTTCAATAATTACACGTGACGTCATTATATAAAATAAGAACGGTTAATTCAAAATAATCATGAAATTATAAAATTATGGCATCAAGGAATATTTTGTTTCCTCTTATTCTCATGATAGATTTCGAATTGTCTAATTTCTCAAACCTGCCTATCATCCATCATCAGTTTCAAGGTGCATAGCACAACGGCCAGGATTTCAATAATTACATGTGACGTCATTATATAAAATAAGAACGGTTAATTCAAAATAATCATGAAATTATAAAATTATGGCATCAAGGAATATTTTGTTTCCTCTTATTCTCATGATAGATTTCGAATTGTCTATTTTCTCAAACCTGCCTATCATTCCATCAGTTTCACGGTGCATAGCACAACGGCCAGCATTTCATGAATTACATGTGACGTCATTATATAAAATAAAAAAGGTTAATTCAAAATAATCATGAAATTATAAAATTATAGCATCAAGGAATATTTTGTTTCCTCTTATTCTCATGATAGATTTCGAATTGTCTAATTTCTCAAACCTGCTTATCTTTCCATCAGTTGCACGGTGCATAGCACAACGGCCAGCATTCCATGAATTACACGTGACGTGATTATATAAAATAAGAACGGTTAATTGAAAATAATCATGAAATTATAAAATTATGGCATCATGGAATATTTTGTTTCCTCTTATTCTCATGATAGATTTCGAATTGTCTAATTTCTCAAACCTGCCTATCATTCCGTCAGTTTCACGGTGCATAGCACAACGGCCAGGATTTCAATAATTACACGTGACGTCATTATATAAAATAAGAACGGTTAATTCAAAATAATCATGAAATTATAAAATTATGGCATCAAGGAATATTTTGTTTCCTCTTATTCTCATGATAGATTTCGAATTGTCTAATTTCTCAAACCTGCCTATCATTCCATCAGTTTCACGGTGCATAGCACAACGGCCAGGATTTCAATAATTACATGTGACGTCATTATATAAAATAAGAACGGTTAATTCAAAATAATCATGAAATTATAAAATTATGGCATCATGGAATATTTTGTTTCCTCTTATTCTCATGATAGATTTCGAATTGTCTAATTTCTCAAACCTGCTTATCTTTCCATCAGTTGCACGGTGCATAGCACAACGGCCAGCATTTCATGAATTACATGTGACGTCATTATATAAAATAAGAACGGTTAATTCAAAATAATCATGAAATTATAAAATTATAGCATCAAGGAATATTTTGTTTCCTCTTATTCTCATGATAGATTTCGAATTGTCTAATTTCTCAAACCTGCCTATCTTCCATCAGTTGCACGGTGCATAGCACAACGGCCAACATTTCATGAATTACATGTGACGTCATTATATAAAATAAAAAAGGTTAATTCAAAAAATCATGAAATTATAAAATTATGGCATCATGGAATATTTTGTTTCCTCTTATTCTCATGATAGATTTCGAATTGTCTAATTTCTCAAACTTGCTTATCTTTCCATCAGTTGCACGGTGCATAGCACAACGGCCAGGATTTCAATAATTACACGTGACGTCATTATATAAAATAAGAACGGTTAATTCAAAATAATCATGAAATTATAAAATTATGGCATCAAGGAATATTTTGTTTCCTCTTATTCTCATGATAGATTTCGAATTGTCTAATTTCTCAAACCTGCCTATCATTCCATCAGTTTCACGGTGCATAGCACAACGGCCAGGATTTCAATAATTACATGTGACGTCATTATATAAAATAAGAACGGTTAATTCAAAATAATCATGAAATTATAAAATTATGGCATCAAGGAATATTTTGTTTCCTCTTATTCTCATGATAGATTTCGAATTGTCTATTTTCTCAAACCTGCCTATCATTCCATCAGTTTCACGGTGCATAGCACAACGGCCAGCATTTCATGAATTACATGTGACGTCATTATATAAAATAAAAAAGGATAATTCAAAATAATCATGAAATTATAAAATTATAGCATCAAGGAATATTTTGTTTCATCTTATTCTCATGATAGATTTCGAATTGTCTAATTTCTCAAACCTGCCTATCTTTCCATCAGTTGCACGGTGCATAGCACAACGGCCAGGATTTCAATAATTACACGTGACGTCATTATATAAAATAAGAACGGTTAATTCAAAATAATCATGAAATTATAAAATTATGGCATCAAGGAATATTTTGTTTCCTCTTATTCTCATGATAGATTTCGAATTGTCTAATTTCTCAAACCTGCCTATCATTCCATCAGTTTCACGGTGCATAGCACAACGGCCAGGATTTCAATACTTACACGTGACGTCATTATATAAAATAAGAACGGTTAATTGAAAATAATCATGAAATTATAAAATTATGGCATCATGGAATATTTTGTTTCCTCTTATTCTCATGATAGATTTCGAATTGTCTAATTTCTCAAACCTGCATATCTTTCCATCAGTTGCACGGTGCATAGCACAACGGCCAGCATTTCATGAATTACATGTGACGTCATTATATAAAATAAGAACAGGTAATTCAAAATAATCATGAAATTATAAAATTATAGCATCAAGGAATATTTTGTTTCCTCTTATTCTCATGATAGATTTCGAATTGTCTAATTTCTGAAACCTGCCTATCTTTCCATCAGTTGCACGGTGCATAGCACAATGGCCAGCATTTCATGAATTACATGTGACGTCATTATATAAAATAAAAAAGGTTAATTCAAAATAATCATGAAATTATAAAATTATGGCATCATGGAATATTTTGTTTCCTCTTATTCTCATGATAGATTTCGAATTGTCTAATTTCTCAAACTTGCTTATCTTTCCATCAGTTGCACGGTGCATAGCACAACGGCCAGGATTTCAATAATTACACGTGACGTCATTATATAAAATAAGAACGGTTAATTCAAAATAATCATGAAATTATAAAATTATGGCATCAAGGAATATTTTGTTTCCTCTTATTCTCATGATAGATTTCGATTTTGTCTATTTTCTCAAACCTGCCTATCATTCCATCAGTTTCACGGTGCATAGCACAACGGCCAGCATTTCATGAATTACACGTGACGTGATGTATTAAAATAAGAACGGTTAATTGAAAAAATCATGAAATTATAAAATTATGGCATCATGGAAATATTTTGTTTCCTCTTATTCTCATGATAGATTTCGAATTGTCTAATTTCTCAAACCTGCTTATCTTTCCATTAGTTGCACGGTGCATAGCACAACGGCCAGTATTCCATGGAATTAACACGTGACGTGATTATATATAAAATAGAACGGTTAATTGAAATTGAAAATACATGAAATTATAAAATTATGGCATCATGGAATATTCTTGTTTCCTCTTATTCTCATGATAGATTTCGAATTGTCTAAATTTCTCAAACATGCTTATCTTTCCATCAGTTGCACGGTGCATAGCACAACGGCAGGATTTCAATAATTACACGTGACGTCATTATATATAAAAAAGAACAGTTAATTCAAATAATCGTGTGAAATTATAAAATTATGGCATCAAGGAATTTTGTTTCCTCTTATTCTCATATAGATTTCGAATTGTCTAATTTCTCAAACCTGCCTATCATTCCATCAGTTTCACGGTGCATAGCACAACGGCCAGGATTTCAATAATTACACGTGACGTCATTATATAAAATAAGAACGGTTAATTCAAAATAATCATGAAATTATAAAATTATAGCATCAAGGAATATTTTGTTTCCTCTTATTCTCATGATAGATTTCGAATTGTCTATTTTCTCAAACCTGCCTATCTTTCCATCAGTTGCACGGTGCATAGCACAACGGCCAGCATTTCATGAATTACATGTGACGTCATTATATAAAATAAGAACGGTTAATTCAAAATAATCATGAAATTATAAAATTATGGCATCATGGAATATTTTGTTTCTCTCTTTTCTCATGATAGATTTCGAATTGTCTAATTTCTCAAACCTGCCTATCATTCCATCAATTTCACGGTGCATAGCACAACGGCCAGCATTTCATGAATTACATGTGACGTCATTATATAAAATAAGAACGGTTAATTCAAAATAATCATGAAATTATAAAATTATGGCATCATGGAATATTTTGTTTCCACTTATTGCTCATGAGAGATTTCGAATTGTCTATTTCTCAAACCTGCCGCCTCTTTCCATCAGTTGCACGGTGCATAGCACAACGGCCAGCATTTCATGAATTACATGTGACGTCATTATATAAAATAAGAACGGTTAATTCAAAATAATCATGAAATTATAAAATTATGGCATCAAGGAATATTTTGTTTCCTCTTATTCTCATGATAGATTTCGAATTGTCTAGTTTCTCAAACCTGCTATCTTTCCATCAATTTCACGGTGCATAGCACAACGGCCAGCATTTCATGAATTACATGTGACGTCATTATATAAAATAAGAACGGGTTAATTCAAAATAATCATGAAATATATAAAATTATGGCATCATGGAATATTTTGTTTCCTCTTATTCTCATGATATTTTTCGAATGTCTCAATTTCTCAAAACCTGCCTATCATTCTATCAATTTCACGGTGCATAGCACACGGCCCAGCATTTCATGAATTACATGTGACGTCATTATATAAAATAAGAACGGTTTAATTCAAAATAATCATGAAATTAAAAATTATGGCATCATGGAATATTTTGTTTCCTCTTATTTCATGATAGATTTCGAATTGTCTATTTTCTCAAACCTGCCTATCTTTCCTCAGTGCACCGGTGCATAGCACAACGGCCAGCATTTCCATGAATTACATGTGACGGAATTTATATAAATAAGAACGGTTAATTCAAAATAATCATGAAATTATAAAATTATCGCATCATGGAATATTTGTTTCCTCTTATTCTCAGGGATAGATTTCGAAATGGTCTAGTTTCTCAAACCTGCTTATCTTTCCATCAATTTCACGGTGCATAGCACAAACGGCCAGCATTTCAAGAATTACATGTGACGTCATTATAGATAAAATAAGAACGGTTATTCATCTCTCATGAATCATGAAATTAAAAATTATGGCATCAAGGAATATTTTGTTTTCCTCTTATTCTCATGATAGTTTCGAATTGTCTAATTTCTCAAACCTGCCTATCATTCCATCATTTCACGGTGCATAGCACAACGGCCAGCATTTCATGAATTACATGTGACGTCATTATATAAAATAAGAAACGGTTAATTCAAATAATCATGAAATTATAAAATTATGGCATCATGGACATTTTGTTTCCTCTTATTCTCATGATAGATTTCGAATTGTTATTTTTTCTCAACCTGCCTATCTTTCCATCAGTTGCACGGTGCATAGCACAACGGCCAGCATTTCATGAATTACATTGTGACGTCATTTATATAAAATAAGAACGGTTAATTCAAAAAATAATCATGAAATTATAAAATTATGGCACTCATGGAATATTTTGTTTCCTCTTATTCTCATGATAGATTTCGAATTGTCTAGTTTCTCCAAACCTGCTTATCTTTCCATCATTTCCCGGTGCATAGCACAAACGGCCAGCATTTCAAGAATTACCATGTGACGTCATTATATAAAATAAGAACGGTTAATTGAAAATAATATGAAATTATAAAATTATGGCATCATGGAATAGTTGTGTTCCTCTTATTCTCATGATAGATTTTCGAATTGTCTAATTTCTCAAACCTGCTTATCTTTCCATCAGTTGCACGGTGCATAGCACAACGGCCAGCATTTCATGAATTACATGTGACCGTTCATCTTAAAATAAGAAGGAAAAAAACTTAATGCAAAATAATAGAA